>CAIGRB010153351.1:8669-22178 GCA_903798255.1 Fraxinus quadrangulata | reverse complement strand
AGAAAAAATTCACATATTACCAAATTAATTTCGGTACAAGTGATAGATTATTATGCTTATAATAATTATTACCTTGTAACTAATTCGTTTTGATTTTGAAAGAATTATACTGATAACGTATTATATAAAAGAGAGAAAAACAGAATAGGAAATAAAAATCAATAAACTTTTGTGTATTATAATGAGAACCGAGTCATGTATTTATAAGAATAATACTATTTATCATCATGATGATAGAAATTAATGATATGTCAATCCATTATCCCTCACATTTCTCCATCTCTCTCCTCCTCATCTCTCATAAAAATTGAACCGCCCCCATCATATTATTCCACACAAACTATCACATAATTGATATTTCATAATCATAACGATAAATAATATTATTCTATTTAGATGTACGTATTAAGGATACAATAATAATAATTTCTAACGCTGCACGGATACAATTTTCATTCACTAATAAACTTACTATTTAAAACAAATCTAGCAATTAAATCAATAATTAATTTCGATACAAAATCCAGAGGCCATATGGGCCATATAAACAAATGGCTTAATGACCCCTAAACTTTATCACCCGCATCAATTTTTACCCTTTGTGCGACTCACATAGAAAACAAGAGAAAACTAGAGTTCTAAGATTACTATTTTCATTAAAAAAGGCTCTTAAATAACCTAAAATAAGTAGAGCAAACATCATCTTTTTATGTTAAAGATTTGATACTTTGCACGACCTAATTTGGCTCCATGTCTAGGCTGCCCTAAAGATAACAATAAGACATATTTTGCTCAAAGGAAATATCAAATTCTACCTTAATTCTATTTTATTTTTTTAAAATTATTGTTACCCAAAACTGTAGGCAAGTTATTGGGAACTTTCCTACCATAATAAAATGTAAAGAGTAATTATCTCCACGTCCCAATTTTTGTTAATTATACTATACTTAATTGCATGATGGTCTTCAATTTTTACTCATTTTTACGTCCACTTTTTTAGCGTATTTTTATACCCAATCTTCTATTAATTTGAACGTTTTGTCTCCAATGAAGATAAAAAAAAAAAAAAAAAAAATCCATTTTTACTTAGGAGTGAGTGAAAATTTTATTTCCCCTCTTATTGTTAATCAACAAGATAAATAAAAAATAAATAAGTTGGACAAAGTTTTTTTCCCACACTAACACAATATTAAGATAGAAACCGTCCTGAGAATCAATAAATGCTAATCAAATGGAAATTAAAGATAATAATGGGATAAAAGAATTTGTAGACATAAATGTGAAAAAAAAAAATGAGCAAATTAAAAAATGATCTAATGACCACCAAAATCAAAATTCCAACTGGAAATATCTCCACCTCAGCTAACCCAATTAAGGATAAAAGTGATTTAATGACCCCTAAATAAGGTCGAAACAAGCCCTGTAACAGAATCACAATTAAATGCACCAAAATGAGGATCTTGGCTAGAATCAACACTTTTAACCGCATTCAAACCATCAATAAAATTAGTAGAATTGTACCCATGTGGCATCTTATGATAAAAAATGGGTCTATTTCTAACAATTGAATATGATGACACGGTTGATAATGGTGGCAAGATGAATTTACCCATATCTTCAAAATTCCACTGAGATGTATTTTCAAAAGAAGATCCCAAATTAGACTCCAATGGTATGAAAACCAACTCTAAATTAATTTGAGTTCTTAAAATATGCTGATTACTTAAAGATTCTGTAACAACCTGCAAGATATATAAATGAGATTTTCTATGTCCCTTGAGCACAACTCGGGCTCATTTGATAACTTTCAGAACTCCACCTTCAACAGTGTACATATACATATTTGAATCAAAAGTATTTAAAGAGATAAGATTTTTCTT
This sequence comes from Fraxinus quadrangulata, assembly GCA_903798255.1. NCBI lineage: Eukaryota > Viridiplantae > Streptophyta > Magnoliopsida > Lamiales > Oleaceae > Fraxinus > Fraxinus quadrangulata. The sequence continues at coordinate 20,298 of CAIGRB010153351.1, read as the reverse complement.
CAGGCCTAGAACGCGTCTTACTGCATCAAGTGTTCTAAACATTCTATCAAACATCATTATTCTGACCCGATCAATATTAGCTATCTGACAAGGCGTGTTATTACTGGTTATCTTAACACCTTTTGAAACTTTTTCATATGTTAAAATAATTCCTGATTAGGTGACATATGAAAAGTGCAAGTTGTATCCAAAATCCAAACCTCATTAGATTTGGAGTTGTAGTCAGAAATAAGCAGAAGCTCTCAATCACTGTTAAGATTTTTTACAATACTTAACTCTTCTAAAGTTTCTAATTGTTGATTTGCAGTTGACTTTGATTTATTTTGCGATTTATAACGATGGTTTACCAAGTGCCCTTTTTTCTTACAATAATTACAAAATTTGAAATCAGATTTTGAATTGCCACTTGAACGACCACCATGAATAATAAGACCATCTCAATGATCCTCAAATGCTTCAAGATACTTCATCTTCTCCTTTGAATATAGAGTATCATAGATTTCTTCAATAGTTAGAGTATCATGATTATATAGTGTCTCTAAAATACATCTAAGAGGCAAACAATGAATACAACAAAATTAATCCAAATCTTTTTCATCATATTTGATCTCTAAAGTCTGCAAATCAGCGACAATTTATTTAAGAATAACTAGATGACCCCCAAAAGATGTACATTCTGTCATATGATAAGAATATAGACGTTGCTTCAGATGAAATTTGTTAGTAAGAATCTTCATCATGCATAATTGCTCCAATTTTAACCATAATGCAGCGACTGACTTCTCCTTCAAAACGTCTTTATTTGAAAGATGAAGAAGTATTTGAGATATGACCTTTCGATCTCTCCATTGCTTCTCTTCCATAATACGAATTGTGGGCATATTGTCAAATCCTAACAACTCGTGATCCAATTCCATCTGAGTGAATACCGCTCGCATCTTTATTTGTCACAAAAAATCTTATATTGCGATCTAATAGCAAAATATCATACTTCATTGCTGTAGTCACGAAAAATCAAGATATTCCCAAGAATTTCGACACCAAAGGCTCTGATACTTGTTTGTTGTAAAAGGAGGAGAATACCAGATTAATCCAATACCAAGTGTTAGAAAAAATTAGAGATTAAACTACAATATAAAGTAATTGATCATAAGAATACAAGAAAAAATAATTTGTAGAGATTGAAGATTTTATTACAATATGGAGAAATATTACAAAGATTATGTATTTACAATATTTCTAACTTTTTACTAAATTATAATGAAGAGCCAACTATATATAGGAAGCGAATAAGGGATGCTCAAACCCTCATAGTATCATAGACGTCACGGAATACTCAAATGGACACAGACCAATGGGAAAGAATGATGAAGAAGATTGTATAGCCATCACACATAATGCCTCACACCTTCAATATAAAAATTTGAGGAGTACCTTCTTCCTTTTCTTTCTCGTCCCCTTATATTCTTATTTATACTTTATGGCATTGAGGACAATGTCTGTTTAAGTTTGGGATGGGAAAACATTGAGTTTTTACTTTTCGTGTGTTTTTTAATGTTTGCGTGTTTGTTCTTCATTATTGCTTTAATATATACTAAAACAATTTGAAAAATTTCAACAAAAAAAATATTTTCTTGTTTGAGGCCGTGTGCATGTGTGAGTTAGATAATCTGGCAAACAATGATGATTACATTTGGGATTTTGTGTTGATTTATGAACTATGAATAAGATGCATACTAGACTGATCAAGATTTAACCTTTCAAAACTTGATATTATATGTGCACTGGAATTAAGTTGGACAGTGTGATGCTCTGAGTTGATTCATATAATTGATATGTTGATATAATTGGATATAGACGTTTTACCCAAACCATACAAAATTACTTATCCTTAAACCAAATTTAACATAGTTTGAGGGTGATTTTACTGTTGTAGGACGATACGGATGTGGACATGGATTCTGTGTGAAAACTTTTGAGTGGGTTGTCTTAAATTAATAGAATAAAATTGGGCAAAAGTCTTAATTTAAAAGTCAGTTTAATTAGATAGGTGTTTAATGAAAGACATTACACTAATTAGGGTAGAAAAATATATAAAAGACATCTCTTCATAGCCTTTATGACTCAAGTTATTAAGCCCCGTTAGGGTATTTACAACCTGGTGCCCTAAAATCATCTGATTTGGGAGTGATCGACCAAAAGCTTGTTACATGGGTCATATAGAAAGCTTAAGGGAAAAAGAGTGCAAAAAAGAAAAAGAAATTTTAGAAAAAAAATAGGTCTATGAAACAGAAGACACATCAAATGTCCTCGTTAAGCCTCAAACACTTATTTGAGAAGACTTGACTTTTGATGATGGATTATTAGCCTAGTCAAGTCCTAGATGTCGAAGCAATCAAAGAATTGGAGAATCCTTATTTATTAATGTGTTAACTTACAATTAGTAGAGTCCATTTCAATTAGAGAGGGTAATTATAGTAATAAAAATTCAACATTAGATTACACACTAGGAAAAGAGTAAAAAAGAACAAGTTTGGGGATGTGTGAATCATATGAGAGGTGAAATGATATATTTGACCACAAAGGGTCGGGAATTGAAGTAACTTGTAAATTTATGATTATCTATTTAATTCTTCACACACACGTCAGTTTTGCATTGGAAGAGTGTATATTAGTTTGGTATTGTGACTTTGAAACAGTTTGTAAATTTAATACTGTAATTTCAAATACTAAAATAAAAGACTAGATTGTGCAATCAAATATTTTTGCATACTTGTGTGTTTGTTGTTATTTAGGTTATAATTTCGTTTGAGGACAAATAAATGTTTAAGTTTGAGAGTATTTGATAAGCGTATTTTATACACTTATTTAGGGTATAAAATAGCAATATTTGATATTTCTTCTAACAAAATATATTTTAAATTGTTATATTTTATGTTATATAGGTAAAACTCAATGGTTAAACGAGGAATCGAAAGAAAGAAGCGAAAATTGGTGAAAAGAGGTAAAATCCAAAGTTTGTTGATCAAATTGCAAATTCGATAGTTGATTTGGACCATGAGATGATACTTTGAAGATTGTTAGGAAATAATTGGATGGAATTAGAACTCAAAAAGGAATGAAATATGATCAAAATATTGTCACAATCAATATCGCCTAAGTTATATTCCAGATTTTTAGTCGAAGATTGAGACCCATTTTTGTCATAGTAAACATCCGAATTGGGAAAATTCTATTTCTAGGAAAGTTGTAGCCATTTGAGTTAAATTTTCAATGTACTTTGAATCGCCTCAATCGTATATTTGGAGAGAAGTTTATGGTCAAAATATTGAATGCTGTGCAGGGACAAAAAATTTGCTCGCGAAGACAACTTTCCTTATTCGATTGTAACTCTTTTGAAAGTCAATTTGGATGTGATTTTCAATCAATTTTCGACTCTTACAAATACATAACAGCAAAATACATATTGGGGACCTCTCATATACATCTCGTACTCTAATATTCATCAATTATTATCATCAAATGAGAAAACTTCATAATTTTTGTGAGAGAATTGAAGGGATTTGCAAGAATTCAATCAAGTGAAGATTTCAACCTGATTTGTGGGCAAAAAAGAGAAGGTGCAAGTGGAGATTTATCAAGAAATCTTTGAAGAGCAAGATTCATCTTCATCTTCTCAATTTATAAAAAATTTGGGTAATGTCTTTTCACTTAAATATGATTTCTTATAATTTCGATATGTTAGACTAATTTTATACTTTGTTAGGATGAGATAAACCCTTATTATGATATTTTTAGTTTTTAATTAATTATTTTGACTTTAATTTCATTTGATTTGTGGATGTTTATTATCGTTTTTATTGTTCTTTTCAATTGCTTGATCACCAATTGAATTGTAAGTGGATTTTATTGTTATCGAAATAGACAGTAAGATTTAAGTACAATATAATAAACATTGTAAGGTTCGATAGATGATAGAGACATATATATCTATGCTTTAGTGTAACAATAAAAGTGACAATTTGAAATCATTTATATTGGTTAATATTCCTAATTTAATTGAAAGTCATTCTCGATAGCGATCAAATTTATTACTCTCATGTAACCCTTTTATCTCTCGATCAAAGATGCAAACATGATAAATATATTAACAAGTAATAGAACACCTATTGAAATCATAGAAAATATAGAGATATATCTCTATCTTCTATTGAACTTTACAATGTTTATTATATTGTGCTTAAATTTTATTGTCTCTCTCGATAATAATAAAATTCACTGACAATTAAATTAGTGATCAAGCAATTGAAAAGAACGATTAAAACGATAATAAAAATCCACAAATCAAATCAAATTAAAGTCAAAATAATTAATTAAAAACTAAAAATATCATAACAAGGGTTTATCTCATCCTAGTAATGTATAAAATTAGCCTAACATATCGAAATTACTAAAAATCATATTTAAGTGAAATGACAACCCGAATTTTTGATAAATTGAGAAGGTGAAGACGAATCTTGCTCGTCAATGGTTTCTTGATGAATCTCTACTTCCGCCTTCTCTTCTTTACCCAAAAATCAGGTTGGAATCTTTACTTGATTGAATTCTTACAAATCCTCTTCAATTCTCTCACGAAAATTATGAATTTTTCTCATTATCATTGATGAATATTAGAGTATGAGATGTATATGAGAGGTACCAATATGTATTCTATTGTTATGTATTGTAGGAGTTGAAACATGGTTGAAAATCACGTCCAAATTGACTTCCAAAAGAGTTCCAATCGAATAAGAAAAGTTGTCTTCGTGCGCAGATTTTTTTTATCTCTGCACAATATTTAGTATTTTGATCATAACATTCTCTTCCAATAAACGATTGATGCGATTTATAGTGAATTGAAAATCTAACTCGAAGGGCTACAACTTTGCTAGAAATAGAATTCTCCCAATTCGAACGTTTACTATGATGAAAATAGGTCTCAATCTTTGATAAAAATCTAGAATATAACTTGTGTGATTGGACATTGATTGTGAAAATATTTTGATCATATTCCATTCCTTTTTGAGCATTAATCCCATCCAATTGTTTCCTATCAATCTTCAAAGTATCATCTCATGGTCCAAATCAACTATTGAATTTGCAATTTGGTTCTCAAACTTTGGATTTTGTCCTTTTCACCAATTTTTGCTTCTTTCTTTCGATTCCTCGTTCAACCATTGAGTTTTACTTATATAACCTAAAATACAATAATTTATGATATATTTGATCCTCAAACTTTGGATTCTGCATTTTCCCACCAATTTTCGCTTCTTTCTTTCAATTCCATGTTCAACCATTGAGTTTTACCTATATAACATAAAATACATAATTTATGATATATTTTATCAAAAGAAATATCAAATATTACTATTTTAGACCATGAAAAAGTGTATAAAATACACATATCATGTCACTTAATTAATAGGATTCCTTCTAAAAGATTTAAAATTTCTCCCTATGAACTGTGGAGAAGAAGAAAGTCGAACATTGGTTATTTCAAAGCAACTTAAAAAAATGGATCCTAAAAGGATTAAGTTGAGTCCTAAAGGAAACAAATGTGCTTTGTTAGGATATACCCAAAATAGTAAGGCATATAGTCTATTAAACTTGGAAACCAATGTAAGTATTGAATCCCAAAAAGTAGAGTTCTTTGAGAATTTTTTATCTTTGAATAATTATTTTTTAAGGGAATCTCAAGTGGAGATTCCTAATTCTACAAGATCACAAATAGAAACACCTTTCGAAAATGTTGAAACAAGTGAAATTCACATAAGCAAAAGAGCTCAAAAGGAGAAAGTGCTATGACCGGATGAATTTGATTCTCAACTTAGTTCCTTCTATTTGGTTGAGGAAAATGAGAAGAGCATCACAAGAGCTACTTCGTACATTCTTTAGTGGAAACTGATCCTAAAACTTACCGAGAAGTAATGTCATCTAGGATAACATTTTTGGAAAGAAGTTGTAAATGATGAAATTGATTCAATAATGTAAAACAACACTTGTGAATTAGTCGATTTATCACTTAGATCAAAACCTATGGGCTGCCAAGGAATATATTACTTTGACACGTATGTACCAGTTTTACTACTAACATATATTAGAATTTTATTCGCCTTAGCTTCTATATATGATTTGCATATACATCAAATGGATGTTGAGATGAAATTCTTAAACGGGAATCTCGATGAGGAGGCTTATATGGAACAACTGGAAGGATTTGTTCTACCCAAAATTCCATTGGGAGAAATGAATAATTCTTCCATATGTATCTTGTCTTATAATCAAGCTACTTTAGCTAAAGTATACAATGAAGTTTATAATGGTAAGTCTAGACATGAGTCTAAGACATGATTACGTGAGAAATTAATCAAAGATGGAATAATTTCACTCATTTATGTAAAGTCAAATAAGAATTCGGCTTATCTGTTCACTAAACCGCTCACAAGGGAATTAGTGCAAACTATAACTAGTAGGATGTGTTTAAAACTTCGTAATTAAATCCACCAATGACGACAACCTTACCTGCCTATACTAACAAGTATACTTTGAGTTCATAGGGTAACAACAAGTCATTTGATAAGTTGATAGATTCAACACTTAATTATTCTTTTAAACCCTATCATAGGTTATAAGCGTTGGTTGTCACGAATATGAGGGATGAGTTCAATAACTCTTAATAAAGTTTAAATCAGTGGATCAAGTATCTCTAAAAGGAATAAAGATATTGCAAAAACTTTACCTATATAAACTTCGAGATGGTGCCGTCTCAATAGAGAGTTGGAGTTTCTCTATTAAAAGTTTATGAATATGAGAAGTACAAGGCTATAAGAATGCTAAACGAGATTGTGTAGAACTTGAAAAATTTGATGCTTGTGTGGATGATTTCACCGGTATCATCACAAAAAATAATAGGTTAAAGCTTTCATGTTACCTATGATTTCGATAATTACTTTGTGAGATTTATACTAACGTTGGATTCAAATCAAAAAATATACATACTCTATGCACAAGTGTCGTCAAACTTGAGTTTGAACTCATTTAACATTTGAACAAGTGGGAGATTGTTGGAATATTGTTCAAATAACAATGAGGAGAGATTTGGAAGTGATCAACCATGAGAAAAACAAGAAAAGACAAAACGAGAAGAAAAAATGTTGGAGGCCAGAAGGCTTAAGGTATTTTGTAACCGGAGAGTTAAATGGTGAACTTGGAGATCACCTAGTGCAAATTTTATACCCATTATGTTTGAATTTTTTGGTATTGTTTTGGATGTTTTCACAACTTTTTGGCTTGACTTTGGCACCATTTCGTGCATGGAGGTTAGAGTACTATATATTAAAATGGTTTTCATGTTGGAAAACACATCCAAAACATGAAATTCATTCATCAACTTCCAAATCAAAAGATCAAACTAAGTTTCTAATTTTTGTTTTTAAGTTTATTTTCCAAGTTTTGTTTTGCTTGATTCAAACTTGGACTAAGGTTTTGGTTACTCCTACAAACTATTTGCCATAAAAGCCTTCAAACACTTATCCCGGTGGTGGCAAATATCATTCAAGGATAGTTGTTGAATTTAGTTTTTCACTATGGCTGTCACGTTTTCTCATCATTGGAATATTATTTTTGTAATCAATGTCATGTGATTTATGTACTTTAATTGTTAGTTTAACTTATTTGTAAAGTTATCTAAGCATGGTCTTGTATATTGTTAACTTGATTGATTGGAGTAGAAAGAATAGTTGTTGACAATCTTGTTTTGTAATCTTATATATTCAGCAAGAAGCATAGCCAGAAAATGAGTTCCTTTTTCTCTTCTTCTTCACGCCTAAAAACAGAGCATTTGTATTTTTGTGTAAATTCGGTAAGCATTAAGTAAATTCGGTAAGCATCTTGCATATACGATAAGCTTGTGTAAATTCGATAAGCTCTGTGACTTATCTATAAATCGATAAGGATATATACAATCTGGTGAGCATTAAGTAAATACGGTAATTGTTATGCAAATACTGTAAGCTTGCATAAATCGGTAAGCATAGTGTGAATCCGATAAGTTCATCTCTTTGAATCAATAATCCTTCATGATATCAGAGCCATATTGATCTTAGAAAGAAGGAAAGAAAAAGAAGAAGAACATGAGTAGCAGACAAAAGAAACCATCAGCAAAGTTATATTCAAACGACAAGAAATAAGATGGCTTCAACTGGTTTTTCAACACCATTACCCTCTACCTTCACTGAAGAAAATTACAACTTCTAGGCTGCAAAGATGAAGGATTATCTCAAAGTCTATGATTTTTGGGAGATAACTGATACTGGAGTTGAGGTTCTTTATTTGAGAGCAAATCCAACAGTGGCTCAAATTAAGCAGCATAGTGAAGATGTGGCCAAAAAGTTCAAAGCTCTCTATTGCATTCAGTCACCTATTACAGATGTTATATTCACAAGAATCATAACTTGTGAGACTGTAAAATAGGCCGGAGATATTTTGAAAGGAGAATATCAAGGCAATGAAAGAACAAGGTAGATGTAAGTAGTCAACCCTAGAAGACAATTTGAGACTTTGAGATGAAAGACACTGAAGTTGTGAAGGATTTTTCAGATAGGATGATGAAGAATGTAAATTAAATCAGACTTATAGGAGATGACTTATCAAATAAGGGAGTGGTAGAGAAGGTTTTAATTAGCCTTCCTGAAAAGTTTAAAGCTAAGATGTCTTCATTGGAGGATTCCAGAGACCTATTATCTATAACCTTGGCTGAATTGGTGAATACACTACAGGAAACTGAACAAAGAAGGTTGATGAGGTAGGAGGAACAAACAGAATGAGCCTTCTTTGCTAAAGGCAAATATAAAACTCAAATGCGCTTTGGTGTAAAGAAATATCAGGCTAAAAAGAAAGAATCTGAAGGCAGCAGAACTAGAACAAAGATGATAAGTTTGCTCTTTGTCCTCATTGTAAAAAAAAGGACCATTTCCTAAAATGGTGTTGGTATAGATCCGAAGTTCAGTGTAGAAGCTACAAACAATTTGGCCATGTTGAAAAAGTGTGCAAAAATAAAAAGGGGCAACATCTACAGCAACAGCAACAGGTAAAAATGGCAGAAAATCAGGATGAACTGTTTGAAGAACATATGTTCTCTGCTATCAATGCTTACAGCAAAGTTGAAACCTGCCTATTGGATAGTGGTGTACTCACCATATAACTGCAAACTCCAGCATTTTCATGGAACTGAATAAAGCCTTCAAATCTAGAGTTAAAGTAGGAAATTGAGATTTTGTGGTAGTGAAAGGCATAGGTGTGATTGTTGTTCAGACTTCAACAGGTATTAAACATATTCTTGATGTTTTATATGTCCCTGTATTAAACATATTCTTGATGTTTTATATGTCCAAGTTATATCAGAATCTAATTAGTGTAGGGCAACTGTTAGAGAAAATCATGCCTTGATTTTTAAAGAAAAAGTCAGCACTGTATTAGATGAAACTGGAAATGAGTTAATGATTGTACAAATGAGAAATAGGAGCTTTCCTATAGATTGGAAAAATGTCACTACTTAAGTATGTTTAGCTGAAGAGAGTGAGACTTTTTTGTGGCATAGACGGTTTGGTCATTCTAGCCAACTTCACTTAGGCAAATGTATGACTTTAATCTTGTTGAAAGTATGCCTAAAGTCACTGATGATGCATGTGTCTGTGATGTCTGTCAACTTGGAAAGCAAACGAGATTGCCTTTTCCTAAGAATCAGTCAAGAAGGGATGTTAATAAACTTGAGTAATACAATCAGATGTCTGTGGTCTATTGAATGGCAACAGATATTTCATCCTCTTCATTGATGACTTAACCAGAATGTGTTAGGTCTATTTCTTGAAAGCAAAATCAAAAGCTCCAGATGTGTTTCAAACTTTCAAAAAAATATGGAGAATGAAAGTGGCTACAAGATAAAGACTATCGGAATTGATAATGGAACTGAGTATAGTTGTGGACAATTTGACAATTTCTGCAAAGCTGAAGGTGTTAAGCATCAATTAACTATTTCCTATTCTCCTCAATAGAATTGAGTCAGTGAGAGGAAAAATAGGACCGTAATGGAAATAGCTAGGTGTTTGTTGATTGAGAAAAAAAAATACCTAAGGAGTTCTGGGCAGAGGCAATTAACACTGTTGTTTATCTTCTCAACTGTTCACCAACAAAAGCATTGGAGAAGAAAACTTTATATAAGGCCCGGTATGATGTCAAACAAGATTTCTCACAGTTGAAAATGTTTGGGAGTATTTGTTACACTTATATTCCTGATGCGAAAAGGAATAAATTGAGTGAAAAGGCTAAGGTTGGAATATCGGTTGGTTATTGCATCAATGCCAAAGGATATAGAGTGTTCAATCCTCTGACAAAAAGGATAATCTCCAGCACAGATCTTAAAGTGGATGAAAAAGCTGTATGGAGCTAGGAAGCAAGTTCTATTAAAAAAAATGAAACCAAGTGAACCGATTCCTCAAAACAGAGAATAAGGAATCATTGAAGACGAAGTAGAGTCAGATGGTGATTTAGACATAGAAAACATCGGAGTGAAGATGAGACCTCTTGCAGACATTTATGCAAGAAGTAATGCTATTATAGTTGAACCTGCAAACTTTGATGAAGCCTCGAAATCTCCTGACTGGATTGGCTGCAATGGAGGAAGAGATAAATATGATTGAGAAAAATGAAACTTGGGAACTAGCTGATTGACCACTGGACAAGAAAGTCGTTGGAGTAAAATGGATGCATAGGACTAAACTAAATCCAGATGATTTAGTTAATAAGCCAAAAGCCATGTTGGTAGTTAAGGGTTATGCTCAGCAGTTTGGTGTTGATTACATCGATACTTTTTCCCCTGTTGCAAGATATGAGACTATCACATTGCTTATGGCAATTGCAGCTCAAATGGTTGGAAAATCTACCAATTAGATGTTAAATTAGCTTTCCTAAATGGCTATCTAAATGAGCAGATTTTTATAGAGCAACCTGAAGGCTTTCAGATAGAAGAGAGTGAGGATAATGTTTATCTAAAAGCTTTGTATGGCTTGACTAGGCTCCAAGAGCCTGGTATAGTCGAATTGATGATCACCTTGGTTATCTTGATTTTACAAAGAGTTTAAATGAACAAACTCTGTATGAAAACAAGTGGAAATGGAAATGGTCATCATATCACTCTATGTTGTGATCTCTTGATCACAGGAAGCATCAACAAAAAAATTAGAGAATTGATAAATGATTTGAAGAAGGCTTTTGAAATGACTGATCTAGGTGAGATGCATTATTTCCTAGGAATGGAGATTTATTAAGGACAACAAGGAATTTTTATCAGTTAAAGGAGGTTTACATAGAAAATTGCAAGGCTGTTAGCACACCATTAGTTCAGAATGAAAAATTGTTGAAGGAAGATGGTGCAAAGTAGGTTGATGCAAAGGTTTATAGAAGTTTGGCTGGTTGTTTGTTTATTTAATAGCAACATATTACATATGCTGTAAATCTTCTATCAAGGTTCAGATAGGAGCCTAGTGAATTACACTTTCAAGCAGCCAAATGTGTTCTGAGATATGTCAAAGGA
>CAIGRB010153338.1:74736-96489 GCA_903798255.1 Fraxinus quadrangulata | reverse complement strand
TTTTTTCTGTACGATGTCGTGATCCTTTAAGTACGTGGCTCTTGGATACAAAATGTATCTGAAAAATTCTATTATGCAAGATCTCATAAAATCTAAAATAGTGTCGTCGATGAGTAATGATGTACATTCCAACGTGAGAGTTGACTACTAGACACTGTAGTTATCCGTATAACACTGGTCGACAACAAAATACTAGAGAATCGTTGCAATGAGTTAAAAGCAAGTTTTATGTGCCTATCTATGAAACTATACTGTAAAAGCATGCGGTTAATCAATTATAATTTTTTGATAAAAAATTACCATCTAATTTTAAATCTTCAACGAAGAAAGAGAATACTATTTTTTGTAACAAGAAACTGATTGGAGTCGGTAGGAAAAAGTTGCTGGTATTTTCACAAAAAATGAGTTGTCCAGTTTTCATGCAGTGTTGCAAAAAAAGAGAATACATGTGGCTGCACTCGTACGTGGGTGATGCACTTGCAAAACTTTAAGAGTAAGTCGATGGAAAACTTCAGATATTATTGCAAATGTTTCTGAAATAGTTCCAAAGGTTCTCTATAATTTCAAATTAACACGATTACTTCATTCTAGAAGGCGTGCACTAATTTTACAAAAAATTTATAATACCAGTTAGGCCGGTTTTATAGTTTTACATCTCCATGTTTTTTCTCCTTCGATATTTTGTACATAGTTGAAGTTATTTTTTATTGATTCACAAATAACAATTAGTTAAAAATTACTAGTCGGTTAATATAATCAAGAAGGTTAACATCGTCTATCGTCTAATAATTACTTTTACTTTAAATCATAATTCGTATATTTTGGTAGGAAGATCAAGACTTATGGATATTGTTTTTATACCAAAAATCAGCTAAATCCTTGATTTATTGTTTTGTAGTGTGGTTCCTTATTTCTTTATTGATTGGAGATATTCTCAAATAAAATAACAATTCTACTTTGGAATATGACATTATTTCTGCAGTGAATCTGTACCTAGTCCTGTTTGAAAATGTGCAAGAAATCATCGCGCGTAACAATTAGAAGAGTCAAGTTCGGTGTCATATGATGTCGGGGAGAGTGTTTCCTTGGAGATAACTTGTTTGGCAAACACAGCTATCAAAGACCATACAGTAAACAGTTCGCCGTGATGAGTTTTTACGCCGTTCTAGATGTAATAAAGAGCATCAATTCACTCTTGGAAGTAAGGAAGGTAACAAGATATTTCATTTACTGCGTTTTACTACTGGAATATTGCCAACGAAAAATCAATTGATTTCATTCATTTGAATTTGTTAACTGCAGAAGAATGTTGATTTTATATACCAAAAAAAGAGAGAGAAGTACATCTTAGAGTAACTTCGTTCTTATAAACGTTTGAGTCGAAAAAAGAAAGGTTATCATCAAAATATTCGGCAAATAACGAGTTCAGTTGTTGCACAGAATTCGAATTCTATCTTCGGTCCATGTATGCTTTTTTCTGTATGATGTCGCAATCCTTTAAGTAAGTGGCTCTTGGATATAAAGTGTATCTGAAAAATTCTATTATGTAAGATCTCATAAAATCTAAAACAGTATCATCGATGAATAATGATGTACATTCCATCGTGAGAGTTGACTACTAGACACTATAGCTACAAGTAGGATCCATATAACACTGGTCGACAACAAAATACTAGAGAATCGTTGCAATGAGTTAAAAGTAAGTTTTATGTGCCTATCTATGAAACTATACTGTAAAAGCATGCTGTTAATCAATTATAATTTTTTGATAAAAAGTTACCATCTAATTTTAAATCTTCAACGAAGAAAGAGAAAACTATTTTTATGTAACATGAAACTGATTGGAGTTGTTAGGAAAAACTATTTTCATGGAGTGTTGAAAAAAAGAGAATACGTAGAGATTTAATGTGGCTGCACTGATACGTTGGCGATGCACTAAGAAAACTTTAAGAGTAAGTTGGTGAAAAACTTCAGATATTATTTCAAATGTGTCCGAAATAGTTCCGAAGGCTCTCTATAAAGTCAAATTAACATGATTACCTCGTTCTTGTAGGCTTGCATTAAATGTGAAAATTTTTATAATACCGATAGTTCCGGTTTCATAGTTTTACACCTCCATGTTTTTTCTCCTTCGTTATTTTGTACAAAGCTGAGGCCTTTTTTTATTGACTCACAAATAATGATTACTTAAAAATTTCCAGTCAGTCAATATAATTGAGAAAGTTATTATCGTATAATAATTATTTTTCCTTTAATTTATAATTCCTGATATTTTGGAAGGAAGATCAGGACTCGAGTATATTATGTTTATACCAAAATCCACTAAGTCTAGGATTTATTGTTTTGTAGCGTGATTCCTTATTTCTTTATTGATCTGAGATATTCTCACGTAAAATAAGAATTCGATTTTGGAATATTACATTATTTTTGCAGTGAATCTGTCCCTAGTTCAGTTTGAAAAAGTGCTAGAAATTATCGCATATAACAATTAAAAGAATCAAGTTCGGGTCACATATGATGTCGGGTAGAGAGTTTTCTTGAAGATAACTTTTTTGACAAACATGCCTTTCAAAGACATTACATCAAACAACTCCCTGTGTTGAGTTTTTACGCTGTTCTAGATGTCAGAAAGAGCATCAATTCACTCTTGGAAGTAAGGAAGGTAACATGATATTTCATTTACTGTGTTTTACTGCTGGAATGGTGCAAACGAGAAATCAATTAATGTCATTCGTTTGAATTAATTAATTGCGGATGAATGTTGAGTACACATACCAAAAAAAGAGATGTACATTTTCAAAGTAACTTCGTTCTTATAAACGTGTCAGCATTGTTTTTGATGATATTGAATATATGGAGTCGAAAAAACGAAAGGTTATCATCATAATATTCGACAAATAACAAGTTTATTTGTTGCAATGAATTCAAATTCCATCTTCTATCCACGTATATATTTTCCATATGATGTCGTGATCATTTAAGTACTTGGCTCTTTGATATAAAATGAATCTAAAAAATTTTATGATGCAAGATCTCATCGAATCTAAAACAGTGTACATTGTTTAAAACAGTGTCATAGATGAGTAATGATGTACATTCCAATGTGAGACATGACTACTAGACACTACAAGTAGGATCCGAATAATAATTGTCAACAATAAAAAATTAGAGAACAGTTGCAATGAGTTAAAAGTAAGTTTTATGTGCCTATCTATGAAATTATACTTTAAAAGCATGCGATTAATGAATAATAATCTTGTGGTAAAAAATGATAAACTAATTTTAAATCTTCAACGAAGAGAAAAAACACTATTTCAAACAGTTCACCGGGATGAGTTTGTACGCTGTTCTAGTTGTCATAAAGTGCGTCAATTCATTCTTGGAAGTAAGAAAGGTAATAAGATATTTTATTCATTGCTTTTTACTGCTGGAATATTGCAAACGAAAAATCTATTAATGTCGTTTGTTTAAATTAGTTAATTGTGGATGAACGTTGATTATACATACCAAAAAAGAGAGAAGTACATTTTTAGAGTAACTTCGTTCTTATAAACATGTCAGCATTGTTGATGTTGAATATATTGAGTCGAAAAAAAGAACGGTTATCATCGTAATATTCGGCAAATAACGAGTTCAGTTGTTGCAAAGAATTCTAATTCTACCTTCTATCCCTGTATACTTTTTTCTGTATGACGTCTTGATCATTTAAGTATGTGTCTCTTCTTTATATAATGTATCTGAAATATTCTATTATGCAAGATCTCATGAAATCTAAAACAGTGTAATCGATGAGTAATGATGTACATTCCAACGTGAGAGTTGACTACTAGACACTATAGCTACAGAAGTAGGATCCGTATAATATTGGTCGACAAAAAAATACTAAAGAATCGTTGCAATGAGTTAAAAGTAAGTTTTACGGGCATATCTGTAGAAACTACACTTATCACATCCCCAAACTTGATTCTTTGCTTGTCCTCAAACAAAACTAAAACCTAACGAACACACAAACACACAATACTAATTACCTAATTGGTGGCTACTCAATCAAGTAAAGCAAAAAAAATTTAGCTAACTGACCTAGCTTCTTATTTCAGGATTTAAATCATAATATTGATCTATGCAGAGCTTCAAAATCACAATACAGAAATTAAAATCTACTTCCCCAATGTAAAATCGATGTGTGAGTGTGAAGAATTAAATATAGTATTATGAATTCATGAGTTGTTTCAATTCCCGACCCTCACTGGTCAAATATATTCTTTCATCACTCGTATCACACACTCCCAAACTTATTATTTTCGCTATTTTCAAGTATGTGAACTAAGATTGGATTGTATACTATCTCCACCAATCTAGTTTAAGTAAATCTCACTGATTGCAAGTTAATATATCAATAAATAAAGACTCCATTAAATTTGATTGCTTCAATCTCTAGGATTTAGTTAGGCTATCAATCTCTTATCAAAAGTCAAATTTTCTTAAATAAGTGTTTGGCACATAACCAAGATATTTGGTACGTCTTCTGTTTCATGCACCTCTTTTATCCTTTACACTTTTTCTTTTTATTTGCAACGTTCTCTCCCTTAAGATTTCTAAATTACCTATGTAACAAGCTTTAGGCCGATGATCCCCAAATCAGTTGACTTTGGGGCAATAGGTTTTTAACACCCTTACATGCTTAATAACTCAAGTCATAAATGCTACGAAGAGAAATTTTTAAATAAAATATATTTTTTAATGCCTTGATTAGCACAACAATTTTTATTTTTTAAATATTTAAACTAATGCAATAAAAACACACAGAAACACATAAACATAAGAATGACAGAAATACACAAAAAAAAAATGAAAACTCATGTTTTCCACCCCCAAACTTAAACTAGACATTGTCCTCAATATCTTAAATTCTAAATCCACATATAAAGGGGTGGGGAAAAAAATGTAGAAAAAGACTTCCTTGATATGGATTGTAATCCAATGACTAGCTTTCTATTGCTCCCGTTAGCTCCTTAGTCTTGGTTGGTTTAAGTGTTGTGTGACATCATGTTCTTATGCAATACAATCAAATAAAGCATTAAAATAAAATAATTGGAATAAGTGTTACTTAACTCTAGCATCTAATAAACCACTAACATATCAAAAATCTAAGGGAAAACGTGGTATGGATGATGAGTCCCTAAAATTGTATAAAAAAACTAATCTAAATTATTCTATTACTAGAAAGCATAATAAATAAAAGGGAAGAAAAATTGAGTTGCCTCCCAATAAGCGCTTTGTTTAAAGTCCTTTGCTTGACTTTGTTGTTTCAATATCATGGAATTTTGAAGAACGCTTTTGATACCTTACTCAGTTTGCCTCTTCTGACATTGCTTCACTCTTCATTTTTTCCACAAATTTTAACACCGCCCTTTCCAATGTGATATGATATGCCTATCTCCTTCGATTTGAATTCAACTATGTAGACTTCTTCATTCTCTTCAGGGTTAATTATGAGTTCAATGATAGGGCCATCAATGAAGTCGACAGAATGTGGGTTAACGTCTTCTTCATTAATTTCCTCTTCTTCGTTTTGTTCCTTCGTAATTGATCTTTCGTCATCTTTGTTCTCATCTTCCATAATTGATATCTCATCGGGTTGAATGACCGATTCACAATTTGAATCCACCTTTTAAATTCATACCAGAATACACCATCTCCTACACACAGTTTGTTTTTATTTAACTCGGCAAGATCAGTGTAGTATTTTGCAATTGTCTTCTCGTTCAACATGGAAGGACCAAATTTCACAAATTTGTCGGAATGGATATACTCACCCCAGGCATGTAGGCTTCAAAATATGTGTCAATTGCCAGTCTTTGATATCTTAAATATTGTTTAAACCATAGGAGCTTGAGCTGATAGGGTTCGGTACATGTATTCACGCAGTAGCTAATATAATGCACCCCATAGTATAATTCACAATATATATCTTCTTTCTCGTCGTCCATGTCGAGATTATTCATTGCAAAAATCTTTTTACCATGTCGCGTCAGAATCTTAGATGGATTGCTGAACGACACCTGGATACGATATCAAATAAGAGAGATCAGGGTAGATAGCCAAAATCAATAATAAATAAATAAAATAAAAATTGAATTTAATATAAACTACTAAACTAAGATTAATTTCTTTATTCCCCGACAACGGTACCAAAAACTTGTTCGCGTGAAACCCGCAAGTGTACGGGATCGTTGTATCAGTAATAAAATTTGTGAGTTAAGAGTATCGTTCCCACGGAAATAAGGTCTAATTTGTAGTTTAATAGCTACTATTTAATTCGAAGTGTGATGGAATCAAAAGACATGGTTCGTATATTATTTATACTAATCCTAAACAATAAAGCAAATAAAGTGTTTAGCTAATATGTGAATGTTTGTATTGGAATTATGAATCTCCTTATTGTCATTTAATTCAATTTTTAATTCGTAATCTAGTAAATCCATGCGTTCAAAACAATTGACAATCCACTTTTATCCAATATTCTTTTCCAAGATATATTAAACATATGTTTAACACGACCCGATCTTATTCCTAGTCCGAATTCATATGAAAAACATACATTGAATCAGAGGATTTATCATACATGATTACACATGCCATAGATATTATTCATAATACATATTATCCATGTGTTGATTTTGCCACGTTCTAGACTTATTGTGAATATTCCTACATTACAAAAAGTAACTTACTATCTAATTGGTGATCAAGCAATCAAATAATTCAAAGGGAATGCAAAACCAACCAAGAAAAATCAAGAAATACTAAAATAATTGTCTTGAATTAAAACAAACAAACATAGGGTTCATTATTCATCCAATACAATAAAAAACTTACCCTAACATTCTTATAATTAAATTACAAAAGAATAATTGAAAAACATCACCCAGAAATAAGAAAGATGGAAGAAGTAGGAAAATCTACGTTCTTGACTCAAATCTTGAAACCGGGCTATGAATCTTCAAAATCCTTGTATGATTCGCCTTGAATTGATGTATAGACTCGTTCTTGACCTCCAAAATATGTAGAATATGATGAAGTTTTGGTCGAAAGGAGGTCTCTTCACGTTCTGGTTGAGTTTGGTATTTAAAGGATGCCAAAAAAGATTGCATTGAATTATTACCAAAATAAAAATAAGAAAAATCGGATTTTTTCCCTTTCTGCCTTGAGGTTCACTCCTAGTGAAACCTAGGGCAGGCAACTTGGGGATTTGGATAGCCTTAGACAAGGCAATTTTGGTCTGGGACGCGCGCCTCTCCTACAGGCGAGGGCGTGCGCCTCGCCTAATTTCAGGTAGCTGAACAACTCTCAGTATTTTTGTCATAACTTTCGCTCTTGATATCCTATTGAGGTGATTCAAAGTGAATTAGAAAGATAACTCCAAGTGATATAATTATTATATAAATATAATATTTCTAATTCGAAAGTTTGCTATGCTAAAATTGGGTCTCAATATGAGCCTAAAAATTCGAAGCATAACTTTTTTCTACTAGAAGTTGATATGTGATAATACTTGGACTATATTTCATCCCTCTAGCTTCTTTCCTCATCCAATTGATGCCTAACATTCTCAAATCTTCATTGCGATGTTCGATGTAACTTTTGAGTATTTGTATTTCTATCCCCAAACTTTGTATTTGATACAATTGAGACATTATCTACTATCTTTGCATTCTTTTCTCCAATTCTTCATCAAACATTGAGTTTTATCTACAAAATGAAATATAACACAAGTTAGGTAGTATTTTATCCAAAGAACAGTAAAATATCATCATTTAGGACCTTAAATAAGTGTAGAAACTACACTTATCAGTAAACAACATATTAGACAAATAAGAACTAGAGTCATTACAAAGAATTATCCATCTCTTTTGTTTCTAATGTGATCTATGTGAGTATCTAAAATTTTTATTATTTAATAAGTTGTCAAGTCAAAAGGCCATCAAGACACAAGATTCACACAAACTCGTGTGCACACTAATCTCCTGCCAATCGATCTGAAGGGTGAAGAACCCATACACTAATATGGCAATAGAAACTCATACCCATATTTTATTGCCAAAGTTCAATCCTTTCCAAAATCCAAGTTACATAGACATTCAAGTTCATATAACTTGCTTATCCTCGTCATTTTGAAAATTATGATCCCCCACATATACATAGTTAAAAATGTTGAATTTTATAAACTTGAACTTTATAAAATATTCTAAATTGTTACGATCTCCATACCAAATCACCAAGAAAATTAATTAATGCAGAATATACCTTGATCCAATGATTTGTATCTTGAATAATGAATTTTGAATGTTGAATTTTTATCTTTAGATCTTGATTTCTTGTTTTCAATTTAATTGCTATAATTCTTCTTTTTGATTCTTGATTATAATTCTTGATTCTTAATTGTGGATTTTGGATCTTTCTCTTCAATATGATTTCTCTATTAATTCTTGTGTTGATGTAATGGCACAAAGAATGATAAAATTGCATATGAAGTAGGGATCATAGCCCTATATATAGTTTCTATTACCGGCTCACACTTTATTTAGATATCTAAAGCCCAATTATTTAATTCTTTATTAGATCACTTTAATTTTGGACTTAAATTTAAGATAGTCTTTATATACAATTAATTAAATATGTTGGCCCACATAACAAATTAAATAATTTCCCAACAATCACCCACTTGTTCCACATGTATTACCTTATAAACGTGTATAACCTTATAAACTCAAACTTTTTGCTATCATAACCAAAAATATCTTTAAACAATCTCGTCAATCAATTATGTTAATATAGGATCAAAGCGATTTTCGCTACAAGTATCATAACTAAACCCTCAATGGTCACGTACATCAACACAATCAAATGACATAGATCAAGTGTGGATGTGTAGTGTGAAAATTACATACAATCCGATCCAAACACGCCTCTTTCCAACTGGTCCTACTTTATTCTTTAATACCTTGTGATATCAGACCAAAAAAACTTTAATCATAGTAAAAAAACTGAACTAAAAATTTATTACTGAAATAGACTTGAATATGTACAACCTAAAATCATGTGTCAAAAAGACAACATCCAAAATTATAAACTCCCACTAAACTAGCATATCATCAAAATTTACAACACTCGTGTGAGTGGTGTGCTCATGAAAAACTTTGGGTGGTAGACCTTTAGTGAATGGATCTGTTATCATGGAGTTTGTCCCGATATGTACTATATTAACCTCACCACTTTGAACTCTTTCTTTAACAAGTAGGAATTTGATGTCTATAAATTTAGACTTTGTTGAACTCCTATTGTTATTTGAATAAAAGACTGCCGACTTATTGTCACAAAATAGCTTAAGTGATCTTCCAATTCCATGTATAATCTACAGCCCAGTGACAAAATTTCGCAGCCATAATCCTTGATTGGATGCCTTATAACACGCTACGAACTCCGCTGCCATGGATGAAGAAGCTATAAGTGTCTGTTTAGCACTCTTTCAGGATATAGCTCTTCCAGCCCGCAGGAAGACATAGCCCGATATGGATCTCCTACTGTCTTGATATCGAGCAAAATCAGAATCAATATAACCATGATCTTCAATTGATCTGATTTCCTGTATGTGAGCATGTAATCTTTTGTTCTCTGTAAATACCGCATAACCTGCTTGGCTACCTTCTAATGATCCATCACAGGGTAACTTAAATATCTACCTAGCGTTCCAATAATGAATGCTATATCCGGACGTGTGCATACATGAGCATACCCAACCCATGAGAGTCGTTAAATTTTTAATTACAGCCTATTGGTTTTGAAAATTAGTCTCACTTTTAAAAAATTCGTGCGGAACCCACAAGCGTACGAAATCATTAACAAATAATAGAATTGATGAGTTGAGAGTATCGTCCCACAAGGAATAAATTCATCAAGTTTACTAATTTTTTATGGGATTCGAATTATGTAAACAAAAGAGAGTTCGATGTTGTTTTATGTTAAATTAATCTAAGAAAGCGATAAAAATGTAGTTTTATCAATTTATGGATGATTATATAAGATCTTGAATCCGTATATTGCTATCTATTTCAATTCTTGATTAGCAATCTAGTTCCATTAATGCGTTCTTAACAATCGATAAAACTAAGATATATAATTTTCTTTTCCAAGACAACTTAAATATATCATAACAACGACCCAAATCTATTCCTAGCCCGAAATCGATTAATTAAAATGCATTAAAGTTTATATCATTTATATGATTACACACGTGATAAATGTTATTCCTACCATTTATTGCACATGTGTTAATTTTGTCTTGTTCTAAACTCATTGCGAGTCTCCCATTACTACAACAAGTAACTCAAGATCTAATTGATGGCCAATCAATTAAATAATGCAATGGGTATGCAAAATTTATCAAGAAACGCAAGAAATAAACTAAACTACTAGTCTTGAATTAAAATAAATAAACAACAGGGTTCATCTTCATCCAATACAAAAAAAATCTAGCCTAACATGTTAATATATAAACTACAAAAAGAATAATAGAAAAATATCACCAAGATCATGAAAAAATGCAAAAGATGTTGATCTTCAATTTCAAGATTGAATTCTTCAAAATCTTCATATAATTGACCTTCAATTCCTTGCTAGGATTTGATCTTCTCTCTCAAAATATAGCAATTGACCCCTTGTTCTTGATGAATTTGATGATAATTATTTCTATAAAGAGGCAAAATGTCAAAATCGCGCTCAATTTGATTTCCAAAAGAGTTTGAAACACGAAAGGAAACTAAAGATTCGTCTGCAAAAATAGCCTGAGTACATGCACTGGTATAACTATCGTGCGCACCCCATAGAACCAAATGGCTCTCGAGTTGAAGAAAATAGGATGCCGCGTGCGCACAAGTTCGCTTCGCTTCGTCCCTAAGTAGCTCTCAGTATTTTTCCCATAACTTTCTCTACAGACCGACTGAGGTTATTCAAAATGTGTTGAAAATGAAATTCAAAGGAAAACAATTATTTTAAGATATAATGTTTCCAATTCAAACTTTTACTATCCAAAAAATGGGTCTCAAGTTGAGGCTAAAATCCGGAGCATAACTTCTTTAGCTGGAAATTTATTTGTAAAAATATTTCCATTATATTTTATCCATTTGACCTCCAATTGCTTCCAATCGATCCTATATGATCTTCAATCATTGTTTTATACTCCGAATCAACTATTGGATGTTTACAGTTTGGTCCCAAAACATTGAATTTCCTTCGTTTTTGCACGTTTTCCATTCCTTTCTTCCAAATCCACCAATTTGCATTGAATTTAACCTAACAAACTTAATTAACACAAAATTAAGCTATAACTTAACCAAATCACTAACAAATACTATAATTTAATGGGATAAGTGTACAAAATACACTTATCAAAGCCCACGAATAGATTTCTTTAATTTGCAAATCATTTTTTTTAAGTCTCCTGACAGAAAGTTTTTCGATTGCACTATATATATCATCTCGTCTATGTCACCATTGAGAAATGTCATCTGAAATGCCATCTTTACATCTATCTGATGTAGCTCAAGGTAAAAATGTCTCATGGTTGCCATTATAATCTCAAAAGAGTCTTTCATTAAAACTGGAGAGAGAGTCTCTTTATAATCTATGCCTTCTCTTTGAGTAAAACCCTTTGCAACAAGACCAGCCTTATATCTTTCCACATTACCCTTTGAATCCATCTTAGTTTCATATATCCATTTGCAACCAATGAGTTTCGTACCTTCAGGCAATAGGACAAGTTCCCAAACGTCATTGTCTTTCATGGACTTTATTTCTTCATCCATGACATCAATCCACTTTTGGAAATTATTACTTTGCATTGTTTGATGAAAGTTGATCAAATCTTCTTCCATCAATCCAATGCCATCCTTATATTCTTGGAGATATACTATAAAATCATCCAGAATTGCATTTCTCATTTCTCTAGTGGATCTCCTTAAGGGCATTTGTTCTTAAAGTTGTTGAGTTTGTTCTTCTGTAATAATCTCTTGATTGTTTACAAGGGGTTCTGGAATATTGTCTCGATCCGAAATTGCTTATTGAATAAGATCTAGAGCAAGAGTTTGTCCCTGGTCCTGATCATTGCCAATTGCAATAGGAGTGATATTTATATGCTCCTCCTCAAAGACAAAATCCTTAACTTTATCTCTCCCCACAAACTCCACATTCTCAAAGAATAGGGCATTTCCCATTTCGAAAATTGATATGTGAGTGGGATCATAAAATTTGTAACTCCATGACCTTTCAGAGTATCCAATAAAATAACAACTTACAGTTCTGGAATCCGATTTCTTTTTCGATGGCCTATAAGGCCTTACCTCAGCTAGACAACCACAAATGTGTAAGTGTTTCAAACTAGGCTTTTTAGCAGCCAAAGCTCATAAGGGGTTTTAATAGTTGATTTGCTTGGAACTCAATTAAGAATATAAGTAGTTATTTTTAATGTTTTTCCCTAGAGAAATTCTGGTAAGGTGGAATGGCTCATCATACTCTTTACCGTGTCCTTAAGTGTTCTGTTTCATCTTTCATCAATACCATTCATGCGAGGAGAACCTGGCATGGTGTATTGTGAGACGATTCCACATATCTAGAAATTTAGCAAAATGCCCTCGACATTTTTCTCATGATCCATTATATTTGTTATAGTATTCACCAACCACGGTCAGATCTGACGTGTTTTATTCTTTTGCCAAGTTGATTTTCAACTTCAGCCTTATAAGCCTTAAACACATCCAATGATTGGAATTTCTCATAAATGAGATATAGGTACCCATCTGGGAATAATCATCTATAAACGTAAGAAATGACTATTGATCATTCTAATAAGCATAAGGGAATGAGCCACACATATCCATATGAATTAGTTCCAAGATGCCCAAATTCCTATTGACACATAATCTCTTTATGTTTATTTGTTTCCCTTTAATGCAATTAATACGAATGCTTAAGTCTGAAAAATCAAGGGAATCAAGAATTTCTTCTTACACGAGTTTTTTAATTCTCTTTTGAGTAATGTGACATAAATGCTTGTGCCATAATGAAGTGAAATTCTCATTGGTTAATTTATTTTTAATATCTTGTGAATTCACATTCAAGGTTTCATTGTAAGGGACAGCCAAATTAAGAGTGCAGATTATCATATGTAGATAAGAGCCGGTACCTACAATATTTGAATCAAGAAAAAAACTAAATTTATTATTTCCAAATGAACGAGAATAACCAAATTTGTCCAAAACAGAAATAGAAACCAAATTTCGTCTAAAAGACTGCACCACAAAAGTCTGTTTCGAATCCAAATAAAAGTCGGTCTTTAATAATAATCTAAAATTTCCTATAGCCTCTACTTCAACTGATTTGTAGTAGCATAGATAAATCTTACAGCATCATTTGGCTTTTGACTGTTCAAGCAACCTTGCATAGGCACACTTATATGAATAGTAGCACCAGAATCAATCCATCAAGTATGTCTAAACTAAATTAACCTCATAACAAATTAAAGTGAAAAATGTAACTTTCTTTACACACCAAGCGTGGTATTTGGTACAATCCATTTACAAGTGTCTCGGGATTCCACAAACAAACTAGAGGAGTCGCAAAGAATAATTTGTCTCTTTTATTTGTAATGTGACGTAAGATCATTGAAGTATATAGGTTTTTTGGTATGTGATTAAGAAAACTATTTTTATGTAACATGAAATTTTTAGTAGAAACTCATACCCAATTTTTTTTTTTTTTTGTAAAATTTCAATATTTTTCAATCTACTCTACATAGACAACATGTTCATATCGACTTGCATATCCTCATAGTTTTTGAAAAGTATGCCCTCCCGAGGCACAATAGCCTTGATTTATTGAATATAATGATCTCCATGTGTACATGGTTCAGAAAGCACCATGTCTATACGATTTAATTAATAAGTTTATGTTGTTGAAATGATTATTGTATATTGTTTGAATTAAAATTCATTTATAATTTTATGCTGCAATTTTGAGTTGGAAATATCAGTTAAAATACATTGTTTGGATCATATTTTTAATTTATTCATTTATGCATTGGAATGCCGAATATGAAATATAGATGAATGTACAATGTCTGAATTAGTATTGAATCATGTCATTTCATTTACAATTTTATGTCATTAATGGAAATGTAGAAAATGATATTTATGGATTTTGTTTAACATAGTATCAACGATGAGTAATGATGTACATTCCAAAACGTGAGACTTGACTACTAGACACCGTAGCTATGCAAGTAGGATCCGTATAATAATGGTTGACAACAAAATATTAGAGAATCGTTGAAATGAATTAAAAGTAAGTTTTATGTGCCTATCTATGAAACTATACTGTAAAAGGATGCAATTAACCAATTATATTTTTTTTACCATCTAATTTTAAATTTTCAGCGAAGAAAAATANAAATTTCAAATCTTCAACGAACAAAGGGAGAACTATTTTTGTGTAACATGAAACTCATTGGAGCTGTTAGGATAAAGTTGCTGGTATGTTCACTAAAGAGGATTTGTCCAGTTTTCATGGAGTGTTGAAGGAAAGAGAATATGTAGATATTGAATGTAGCTGCACCATTATGTGGGAGACGCACTTGGGAAAATTTAAGACTTAGTTGATGAAAAACTTCAGATATTATTGTAAATGTTCCCGAAATAGTTCTGATGGTTCTCTATAAATTAAAATTAACATGATTACATCGTTCTTATAGGCGTACATTAAATGTACAAATTTTTATTACACCAATTAGTCCGGTTTCATAGTTTTACATCCCCATGTTTTTTCTCCTTCAATATTTTGTACACAGCTGAGGTTATTTTTTATTGATTCACAAGTAACACTTACTTAAAATTACTAGTCAGTCAATATAATTTAGAAGGTTAATATCTTATAATAAATACTTTTACTTTAACTCATATCCTTATATTTTGGACGGAAGATGACAACTTAAGGATATTATGTTTACATGACAATCCGCTAAATCTAGGATTAATTGTTTTGCAGTGTGATTCCTTATTTCTTTATTGATGCGAGATATTCTCGCATAAAATAAAAATTATATGAATATGACATGGCATTATTTTTGCAGGTGAATCTGTCCTTAATTCAGTTTGAAAAAGTGCTAGAAATCATTGCACATAACAATTAGAAGAGTCATGTTCGGGTCGCGATGATGTCGAGGAGAGAGTTTCCTTGAAGATAACTTGTTTGACAAACACGCCTTTCAAAGACCTTACATCAAACAGCTCACTGTGATGAGTTTTTACACTGTTCTAGATGTCATAAAGAGCGTCAATTCACTCTTGGAAGTTAGACAGATAACAAGATATTTTATTCATTGTGTTGTACTGCTAGAATATTACAATCAAAAAATCAACTAATGTGATTCATTTGAATTAGTTAATTGTGGATGAATGTGGATTATACATACCAAAAGAGAGGAGTATATTTTAAAAGTAACTTCGTTCTTATAAACATGTCAACATTATGATGTTAATGTTGAATATGTTGAGTCGAAAAAAAAGAAAGGTTAACAACATAATATTGGCAAATAACGAGTTCATTTTGTTGC
Organism: Fraxinus quadrangulata; assembly: GCA_903798255.1. Taxonomy (NCBI): domain Eukaryota; kingdom Viridiplantae; phylum Streptophyta; class Magnoliopsida; order Lamiales; family Oleaceae; genus Fraxinus; species Fraxinus quadrangulata. Next base: position 80,825 of record CAIGRB010153338.1, on the reverse strand, counting down.
AAAGAATTAGAATTATGTCTTCTACCCATGTATATTTTTTTCTATATAACGTCATGATCATTTATGTACGTGGCTCTACCATATAAAATGTATCCGAAAAATCCTATTATGCAAGCTCTCATCAAATGTAAACAACGTACATTGCTTTAAACAGTGTCATCGATGAGTAACGATGCACATTCCAACGTGAGATTTGACTACTAGACACTATAATTATACAAGTAGGATCCGTATAATAATTATCGACAACAAAATATTTGACAATCGTTCCAATCTGTTAAAAGTAAGTTTTATATGCCTATCCATGAAACTATACTGTAAAAGCATGCAATTAACTGTTAGGTTTTTAGTGTTGGTGATTCTGTAGATAAAAGGACTGATTTGTAACTTGTTGTAAAAATCAAGGACCTAGGGTGCAATTTATATAAAATGGGTTATGAGGTCTAGGGTTCAAGCATGAAAAGATGAGAAACACGGCGCCGCATTATCGTTGGCCTATTGCCTGGACACTGCTCGGGCGACCAAAACAGAATGGCTATCGCTCACTTGTCGCCCGGCTCTCGCTCGAGCTGGATGCCGTCGCTCGCCTCTCGCCGAGGTTTTACTCGAGCGACAGGTTATTTCAAAAAACCCTAATTCGCGATTTTAAATAGATTTTTCCGGCTTATTTAACCTAATTCTCCCCTCCTATAAATACCTAAGCTATTGGACGAATTTTTGTATGGTTGTTCATTATATTACTTCTTCTTATCATCCTTTGAAGATCCAAGATATTCTTACATTGATTCTATCATTTTTATTATTGACATCATACAACCGCCTGTTGGGAAAAACATCAATTCCTTAAAACCAAAACACCACCTACTTATTATTGGTCATAAGAATGTACTTTCTGAGTTGGACTTCAGAAGTTTCTAGAGGTTGAGAGAGGTTGGACTACAAGCGCAGGAAGAAGAATGTGAATAGGTGATTCCTGGGTATCCACTTGGAAGAGACGTGTGCAAAAGAACGTGAGACTACTACATCAAATCTTGATAGAAGATTATGAGTCTATAAGTACAGCAGAACTTGAAAGCTACAGGAGGTAGATTGGGAGATCCAGCAGGTTGGGTAGACAGTATCTACGGTAGCAGATCGCAAGGCTGGTATGAGCAGTAGATCTTAGAGTTGCAGGGTTTACGACTACTAGTGGAACTAGTTTAAAATTGAACTATAACCCACATTGTCTATAGTGGAGGTAACTGACTTGATTCCGGACTTTTTCCCAATTGGGTTTTTCCATCATCATATCGGTATTCATTGTTTATTACTTTTAATATTACAACTGCGGTATTCAATGTTAGGACTAAAATTGAATTGTATGCTTAATCATCTAGAAACTATTAAAAAGTGATTTGTTATTTTTAATAGATTCATTCCGCACGTAAGGTCGAACTTGTTAGTTAACTACGCATTTTTCAATTAGTATCAGAGTCTTATCTCGATTCCTGGCCTTACTTTGTCTAGATGAAGATGTCCGTCCCGCCATACTTTGATGGCACTAATTATGCATATATTTTATTTTTATTGTGTTTGCCATTTTTATTTTTTTTTTGTGCTTGGTGCATTCATGTTTTAAAATAAAATAAAAATTAAAAAATAAAAAATGATGAAATTTTTTTACAGCATATATGCCATTCTTAAACTTGCATGTTGTGATCATGTAGGGACACAAGTGATAAGCCATGGCATATTTTCCATTTCTTGCTTGGGTTGATATAGAGTAATTAGTATAGGTGTCTTCATGTACCATCTGCACTGCACACACTATCATATTGTAATGGGTCTTAACCGCGTGTGTGAAATTTGGGATGACAGTCACATGTTAGTAAGCTGACTTTGAACATGAATTGACCATATTTATTAGACCTAAACTCAAGGTTATCTTCGATAATAAAAATCTCAATATCTTATGTTTTTCTTCGGAGCCTATTTGACTCGAGCAATTAAGCCTGCGGGGTTTTTCATAACTTGGTGTCTTTGGTCAACTGACTTGGGTTACCTATTCTAAATCTCATACATGGGTCATTTTAGTCGCTTAATGGAGAGGATCTTGTACTTAAGATTTGAAAAATAATTATGAGCTTCAACGTTCTGAAAAATATATGTAATAAGTCAGGGGGAGAAAAGAAAAATTCAATATACAATGAGTTTTTATTTAAAGTCCTAATGCGCAGTAAATGGTTTAACTTTCATAAATAAAGGAATATACTTATTGGCAGTGATGTTTAGCATGCCCTTTCTCACAAAATTGAGGTTTGGAGTCCTAGTTACAAATGATTAGTGACACTTTACACACATAGGTCACTTATATAATTTACTCCATGTTAACTTAAACTAGTATGTGGGAAGGTTTACTGTACATTGATTATACTTATGCATGCTAACAACTGCATTTTTGAATATTATATGTTAATGTTACAAGTTTTTTTTAACCCTTCGTCATTTGTGACAAAAAGGGGATAGAGAATATACAAACAAAGGAGGAGCATTGAATGAAAAATTGAGATTTGCATTTTTGCATTTTATGTCTAGGAGTCGTTAGGGAGAGTCATAGATACATTTTGCCTACTGCATATAAACATTAAAAGTTCGCAGTAAGGGAAAGAATGTGCATTGCATCTACATTGCGTATCATATATATAGCTGTTTGAGTTTTTTATATTTTGTGATGTTAATGCTTCGGTTGGTGTTTTGATTGACATTAATGTTACATCTCAAACTAGAATGCTTATTTGTGTTCATGAGTTTTTGATTTCCCGTATCACGTACTTTTACACTGGGTATTGAGTTGTGAATTTTAGGAAACAGGTATAACAAGAAATGCAAAAGTCATTAGTTTGATGAAGCTTGGATAGTTTAGATTCTGCTTTTAGTTTTTCCTTGACTTATTTTATAATTTTGTCACAGAATGCCAAATTGGGAGTTTGTTAGGCTTTTAGTGTTGGTAATTCTGTAGACAAAATGACTGATTTGTAACGTGTTGTAAAAGTCAAGGATCTAGGGTACAATTTGTATAAATTGGGTTATGAGGTCTAGGGTTCAAGCATGAAGAGAGGAGAAACACAGCGCCGCATTATTTTTTGCCTATCACTTGGACACTGCTCGAGCGACCAAATAGAATAGCTATCGCTCGCTTGTTGCTCGGCTCTCGCTAGAACGAGAGGCCGTCGCTCGCTTGTCGCCTAGGTTTTGGTCGAGCGATAGGTTGTTTCAAAAAATCCTAATTTACGATTTTAAACAAATTTTCCGACCTATTCAACCTAATTGCCCCCTCTTATAAATACCCAAGCCATTGGGCGAATTTTGGTATGGTTGTTCATTATATTACTTCTTCCTATCATCCTTTGAAGATCCAAAATATTCTTACATTGATTCTATCATTTTCATTCTTGAGATCATACAACCAACTGTTGGGAAAAATACCAATTCGTTAAACCAAAACACCACCATTTCTTATTGGTCAAAAGAAGGTACTTTCTCAGTTGGACTTTAGAAGTTTATGGAGGTTGAGAGAGGTTGGACTACAAGCACAAGAAGACGTGTGCACAAGAACGTGAGACTGTTACAGCAAATGTTGGTAGAAGATTGTGAGTCTGTAAGTACATCAGAACTTGGAAGCTACAGGAGGTAGATCGGGAGATCTAATAATATCTACGGTAGTAGATCGCAATGAGCAGCAGATCTTGAAGTTACAGGGTTTACGACAGCTAGTAGAATTAGTTTTAGATTGAACTGTAATCCACATTGTCTATAGTGGAGGTAACTGGTTTGGTCCCGGAGTTTTTCCCAATTGGGTTTCTCCATCATCATATCGGTGTTCATTGTTTATTTCTTTTCATATTACAACTGTGGTAGTCAATCTTATGACTAAAATTGAATTGTATGCTTAATCATCTAGAAACTATTACAAAGTGACTTGTTGCTTTTAATAGATTAATTCTGCACGTAAGGTCGAACTTGTTAGTTAAGTACGCATTTATCATTAACCAATTTTATTTTTTGAACAAAAAATATTTACCATCAAACTTTAAATCTCCAACGAAGAAAGATAAAATGTTATAGGCGTGCAAAAAATGTGCTAATTTTTATAATACCAATTAGTCCGGTTTCATAGTTGATGGAAAACTTGGTAAACTTTAAGAGTAAGTTGATGGAAAACTTTAGATATTATTGCAAATGTTTCCAAAATAGTTCCAAAGGTCCTCTATAAATTCAAATTAACATGATTACCTCATCGTTATAGGCATGCATTGAATGTGCTAATTTTTATAATATCAATTCGTCAGGTTTCATAGTTTTACATTTCCATGTTTTCTCTCCTTTGTTATTTTGTACAAAGCTGAGGCTATTTTAAATTCATTCACGAATAACAATTACTTAAAAATTACTCGTCGGGCAACATGATTGAGAAGGTTAATATCGTAAAAATAATTACTTTTACTTCAACTCATAATTCCTTATATTTTAAAAGGAAGATCATGGCTTAAGGATATCGTGTTTATTCCAAAAATCCGCTAAATATAGGATTTGTTGTTTTGTTGTGTGATTCCTTATTTCTTTATTGATAGGAGATATTCTCACATAAAATAACAAATTATATTTTGGAATATGACACTGTTTTTTCTGTGAATCTGTCCCTAGTTCAGTTAGAAAAACTGTGGAAATCATCGCACATAACAATTAGAAGAATCAAGTCCGTGTCAGGTATGATGTCGAGTGAGAGAGTTTCCGTGAAGATAACATGTTCGACAAACACGCCTCCGAAGACCTTACATCAAACAGATCACCGTGATGAGCTTTTACGTTGTTCAAGATGTCATAAAGAGCGCCAATTCACCATTGGAAGTGAGGAAGGTGACAAGATATTTTTTTCGTTGTGTTATATGGTTGGAATATTGCAAACGAAAAATCTACTAATGTTCTTCGTTTGAATAAGTTAATTGTGGATGAAACTCGATTATACATACCAAAAACAGAGAGCAGTACATTTTTAAAATAACTTCGTTCTTATAAACATGTGTGCATTGTTATGTTGATGTTAAATACATTGAGTCGAACAAAAGAAAGGTTATCAATGCAATATTTGGCAAATAACGAGTTCATTGCAAGGAATTTGAATTCTATCTTCTATCCATGTATATTTTTTCTGTATGATGTCGTGATCATTTATGTACGTGGCTCTACAATATAAAATGTATCCGAAGAATTCTATTATGCAAGATCTCATCAAATCTAAAAGTAGACGGTGTCATCGATGAGTAACTATGCGCATTCCAACTTGAGAGGTGAATACTAGACACTTGAGAGCAGTACATTCGGAACTATTTTGGAAACATTTGCAATAATATCTGAAGTTTTCCATCAACTTACTCTTAAAGTTTACCAAGTGTGTCGCCACGTAACCGTGCAGCCACATTAAATCTCTACGGATTCTCTTTTTTTTCAACACTCCATGAAAACTAGACAACTCATTGTTAGTGAACGTACCAGAAGCTTTATCCCATCAATTCCAATCAGTTTCATGTTACATAAAAATAGTTCTCCCTTTCTTCGTTGAAGATTTAAAGTTTGATGGTATAATTGATTAATTGCATGCTTTTACGGTATACTTTTAACTCATTGGAACGATTCTTTAATATTTTGTTGTCTATAATTATTATACGGATCCTACTTTTATAGTTATAGTGTCTAGTAGTCAACTCTCACATTGGAATGCACATAGTTACTCATTGATATCACCATTTAAAATAATGTACACTGTTTCAGATTTGATGAGATCTTGCATAATAGAATTCATCGGATACATTTTATATCATAGAGCCACATACATAAATGATCACGACCTCACACAGAAAAAAATATACATGGATAGAAGATAGAATTCGAATTCCTTGCAACAACTGAAGTCGTTATTCGCCGGATATTGCGTTGATAACCTTTCTTTTGTTCGACTCAATATATTTAACATCAACATGACAACGCTCACATGTTTATAAGAACGAAGTTACTTTAAAAATGTACATCTCCTTTTTTTTTTTTTTTTTTGG
>CAIGRB010153338.1:44042-68252 GCA_903798255.1 Fraxinus quadrangulata | reverse complement strand
CTAAATTATCAACTAAACTAATGAAAGCAAGTAAAAGTATTTTTCATATATGTGAGATGCATTGCTAAGATATCGAATTCATCTTATTATTTCATTTTTAGTGTAACAATTAAAGTGAGTATTTGAAATCATTCAGGTTGGTCAATATTCCTAATTTAATTAAAAACCTGTCTAGATCAAATTTATTCCCCTCATGTGACAATTATATCTCTCGATGAAAGGCCCAAACATGATAAATGCATTAACAAGTGCCAGAACATCTATTGAAACCATATAAAGTATAGAGATATACATATATTCTCTATCGAACATCTAGAATACTTATTATATTGTGCTTAAACCCTATTATTTCTCTCAATAATAATAAAGTCCACTAACAATTCAATTAGTGGTCAAGAAATTGAAAAGAACGATATAAAACGATAATAAACATTCACAAATCAAATCAAGTTAAAGTGAAAATAATTAATTAGAAACTAAAAATATCATAATAAGGGTTAATTTCATCCTAACAATGTATAAAATTAGCCTAACATATCGAAATTATAAAAAATCATATTTAAGTAGAAAGACATAACTTGAATTTTTTATAAATTGAGAATGTGAAGATGAATTTTAAAATTTTTGAATCTTTTCAATGGTTTCTTGATGAATCTCTACTTGTACCTTCTCTTTTTTATCCAAAAATCAGGTTTGAATCTTCAGTTGATTGAATTCTTGCAAATCTCCTTCAATTCTCTCACAAAAATTATGAATTTTCTCTTTTGATGATAATAATTGATGAATATTGGAGTATAACATGTATATGAGAGGTCCCCAATATGTATTCTGTTGTTAGGTATTTGTAAGAGTATAAAATTGGTTGAAATCACGTCCAATTTGATTTTCAAAAGAGTTTCAATTGAAGTAGGAAAGTTATATTCGTGCGCGAATTTTTTGTCACTGCTGTGCAGTCAGTATTTTGGTCATAACTTTCTCTTCTAATATCTGATCGAGGCGATTCAAAGTGCGTTGAAAAGCTAGTTCAAAGGAATACAACCTTTCCAAAAATAGAAATTTTTCAATTCGGACGCTTACTGTGCCAAAAATGGACCTCAATATTCGACTAAAAATCTAAAATATAACTTGTGTGATTGAAAATTGATTTTATAATATTTTGATCATATTCCATTCCTTTTTTAGTTCTAATTTCATCCAATTGTCTCCTAGAATCTTCAAAGTATTTTCTTGTGTCCGAATCAACTATTGAATAATTACAATTTGGTCCTCGAACTTTTGATTTTGCCCTTTTTACCAATTTTCTCTTGTTTCTTTTGATTCTTTATTCAACCATTGAGTTTTACTTATATAACATAAAATAGAACATTTTATGATATATTTTGTCAGAAGTACTATCAAATATTGCTACTTTAGATCTCGAATAAGTATATTTTATACACTTATTAATCAGTTGTCTAGTTTTCATGGAATGTTGAAGAAAAGAGAATACGTAGAGATTGAATGTAGCTGCACCGTTACGTGGGCAATGCATTTGGAAAACTATAAGTGTAAGTTGATGGAAAACTTCAGATATTATTGCAAATGTTTCCAAAATAATTGCAAAGGTTCTCTATAAATTCAATTTAACATGATTACCTCGTTCATATAGGCGTGCATTGAATGTGCAAATTTTTTTAATACCAATTAGTTTGGTTTCATAGTTTTACATCTCCATGTTTTTTCTCCTTCAATTATTTGTGCACCGCTAAGGATAATTTTTATTGATTTACAAATAACAATATCTTAAAAATTACTGGTCGGTCAATATAATCGAGAAGGTTAATATCATATAATAATAACTTTAACTTATTCCTTATATTTTTGGAAGGAAGATTAAGACTGAAGGATATTATGTTTATACCAAAAATCCCCTAAATCTGGGATTTATTGTTTTGTAGTGTGATTCCTTGTTTCTTTATTGATCAGAGATATTCTCACATAAAATAACAATTTTATTTTGGACTATGAAAAAGTGCTAGAAATCATTGCAGTAACAATCAGAAGAGGCAAGTTTTGGTCACTTATGACGCCGGGGAAAGAGTTTCATTGACGAGAACTTGTTTGACAAACGCGCCTTTCAAAGACATTAAATCAAACAGTTCATTGTGATGAATTTTTATGCTGTTCTGGATGTCATAAAGAGTGTCAATCCACTCTTGGAAGTAAAGAAGGTAGCAAGATATTTCATATATTGTGTTTTACTGCTGGAATATTGCAAACGAATAATCAATTAATGCCATTCATTTGAATTAGATATTTGTTGCGTTTTTTATATCGCAAGTGTACGATATCGTAACAAGTAATATAGTGGACTTTTGAGTCCGGATTATCGTTCACACGAGAATTATACTTTAGACCTTAATTAGATTTTTTCAACTCTTATTCGACAAAAGCAAGTGAATAATAATGACGATTTTGATTATTTTGACTAACTACTTTTAACAAATTGAAAATATAAACTGATTGCAAACAACGGATGATTGGAGAAACAAATATGTGATAATATTAGGGCATAACAATTTCATCTATTGATCACCTTTATTTTTAATCCAAGATTTATAACCTAATGTAGTGTTCGATCGAATTCTTCTATTGTATTCAATTTACTCCTCTCGAGTTCTCATTGAGCCTATTTAACTAATTAAATTTCATATATCTATACGAATCAATTTTTTAAACGAAACACTGGTTCTAAGAATTCAAATTATGACCGCAATAATTAGTATATGTATTTCTACACGTTATACTAATTTACAGAATTTTATTATATAGTCTAAATCTCAAACTCACCTCTCGATTCGCAAGACACTCACTTAATCATCAAATTATTGATCAGGTAATTTAATGCGTTAAACTCATAATAAAACAAACACATAAATCACATAAATTTTGAATAAAAAAATAAAGAATTACAAGTCAACTAAATTGTTTTCCCTAATATAAAAATTACTTATATTGTAAAAATAAAAACGAGCAAGAGTGAAAAAAAATCACCAAAAATTGATGGAACGTAAAATTTTTTGGTATTTGAAGTTTCTTTTCTTTTTTCTTCTGTTTCTCCTCTGCCCTTTTTTTCTTTCTCCTTCTTTGACTTTTTTGCAAATTTTCTTTCTTTCTCTCTCTCTCTTTCTCTTTCTTCTGTTCTCCTTTCTTCTCCTCTTCTCTCCTCTTCCTCTTTTCTTTTCCTTCTCTGTTGACTCTAACCGTGTGTCTCCTCTCTGCGCCGTAAAATCTATTTTTTTCACCGTGTGTGTATATTTTCTTCCGCCCCCAGCAGAGGGCAGCCCAATGTATGGTCTATAATGTAACTCCAGCTGCCCCCCTCTTTTCTCCTGTACGTGTGTATATTTATAGAGGAAATTACACCTAGACCTGGATTTAAAAAACTATTTTCATAAATCAGATTACAATAATTTAATGCATTAAATTCATAATAAAACAAACACATAAATCACATAAATTTTGAATAAAAAAATAAAGGATCACAGGTCAACTAAATTGTTTTCCCTAATATAAAAATAAGTTACTCATATTGTAAAAATAAAAACGAGCAAAAGTGAAAAAAAATCACCAAAAATTGATGAAACGTAAAATTTTTTGGTATTTGAAGTTTCTTTTCTTTTTTCTTTTCTGTTTCTCCTCTGCCCTTTTTTTCTCTCCTCCTTTGACTTTTTTGCAAATTTTCTTTCTCTCTCTCTCTCTCTCTCTCTCTCTCTCTCTCTCTTCTTTTCTCCTTTCTTCTCCTCTTCTCTCCTCTTCCTCTTTTCTTTTCCTTCTCTGTTGACTCTAACCGTGTGTCTCCTCTCTGCGCCGTAAAATCTGTTTTTTTCACCGTGTGTGTATATTTTCTTCCGCCCCCAGCAGAGGGCAGCCCAATGTATGGTCTATAATGTAACTCCAGCTGCCCCCCTCTTTTCTTCTGTACGTGTGTATATTTATATCTATACGAAGGCAGCCCTTTTTTAATTCAACTGGGAGTCCAACATGTGAAGCCCACTTGATTTCCGTTCACTTTGAAATTCCAAATCGAGACCCAATTAATTTCAATATCAATTTAGTCCTCGTACTTTGTATTTTATCATTTTTCACCTATTTTGCATTTTTTTTCTTCAATTCTTCATTAAACATAAATTTTCACCTACAAAATACAATATAGTATAAATTAGATAGAATTTTATTCAAAAGACAATAAAATATCATGATTTAGGATCTCGAACAAGTGTAAAACTACACTTATCAATAATTGTGGATGAACATTGATTATACATACCTAAAAAAGAGAAGTACATTTTTAGAGGAACTTCGTTCTTAAAAGCGTGTCAACATTGTTGATATTTGGAAATAACAATGTTTGACCTAACTAACACTTGGAACGGGGTGAATAGATATTTTATGTGGAATTTAAATTTACCAATTAATAAAAACTGCATGTCACAATTATTAATTAATTCACATGCAATACTATCATAAGTTGAATTACCGCAATTGACAAATTGCAAAAAAGTAAATAATATCACAAAATTGATGTCGTAGTAAACCTCTCGCGAGGCAAACACTACAAGAAATTAATAATTTCCCTACAAAATATTGGGAGACAAATTGAGCTTTGTAGGCGGATTTTCTTTTCCCAACAAAAAGGCATTTCGTTGGGTTATAATTTACTTGAAAATATCCGACAGTGGGCGGACCTGTGCCCACAAAAAATGTATTTTTTCCTGACAAAAAAATTGATGGATAAGATATATCTTTCGCTGACAATAATAGGCTAATAATTAGAGGAATTTGTTTTCAATTTTTATTTGTATTTTTGGATGGAAAATATTTGACTTGTTTGTTGATCGGATAGGTCCAACCCACTTCAATTGTTTTAAACTTAAAGAAAATAAAACTGAAACCTATAATCTTGGAGTTTCTCTCTCACACTAGATCTCCTGTGACTGCCATTCCTCTCCCATTCAGTTCGCCGACTCGTCACCTATGACTTCCCCTGCGATTGGATCAGGTGTGACATTGTGCGTTTTCGTGCTGTATCTGTATTGCTTCTGCCCTTTATTGTTTCCTTTACCCCAGAATCTGTTCTTTGTCAATTAAAAAATCTTCTACTATTAGGGTTTAAATTTTCTTTAATTCCTGTAGATTATTCAGATGAAAATGTTCAATTGTTCAATTAATTGCTAGGATTTCATTAATACTTAGTTAATATTTCCGTTCAATCGCTTATCTTGAAATTAATTTTTATTTGACTCTGGAATTTGCAATAGAAATATTGATTTCATCCCCATAAATTCCTCCAAAAAGAAACTGTTTAGTGTTTATTATGTGGTTTTATATTTGGAATTTGGGACTCAAATAATGTGTGTTGGGAGTCTGGAACCTTTGAAACGAGGACCCTTCCTAATCCACGCACACAATATGGTAACGACAGTGATATTCTTGATCAGCCACCTTCTTGTCCTATGAATGATGTTCGTCGTCACTCAGGTTGTAAATAAGGCTCAGGTGCTATGCGTGATGACAACTTTCCTTATTCGAATGGAACTCTTTTGAAAACCAATTTGGACATGATTTTCGATCAATTTTCGACTCCTTCAAATATCTAACAGTGGAATACATATTAGACACCTCTCATATATATCTCATGTTCCAATATTCATCAATTATTATCATTTGTTGGGTTTTGATACCCAATAAAAAATCCGGATGATGATGTTAAACCATTTTTGGATTATACTTCATATGCCTCCGTCGATGGGTGAAGTGAAATATTGACACCACAATCGAACAAACCAATCCTACAACATATTTGGGTCATTTGAAGTAACTTAATTTAATTAGTGTTACGCATGGCCAAACCCCGTAAATTTTGGATGGCTTCTTAGATTGATAGCCCACTTACCCATTATCTATTAACTATTGAGCCTAATTAATCCCTAACCTAAAAGGCCACTCCAAACCTTTATATATGCTGCCTTGTTACTGTTGATATTAGTGTGAAATTGGTTAGCCTGTATTGAGAGAAAAAAAAAACGGCGTTCCTTCTTGGCTTTGTGCTTTCTACCTTTTGCTTCGTGCTTTATTGTGCTCCGTTTTTCTTCTCTTACCTTAGCCTTTGTGGCTGCAGTTTGAGGCTACAATATTCTTCACACTTAGCCCTTTGTGGGTAACTCGAGAAGCAACCAGTTGTGGGATTGGTTTTGGTTTATGGATTGTGGTGGTTGATTGGTTGAAACTAAGCTCGGAAACTTGGAAATTGGAGATCTTTGTTCAACGTCATCAAATGAGGAAAATTCGTAGTTTTTGTAAAAGAATTGAAGATGATTTGCAAAAATTCAATTAAGTGAAGATTAAAAGTTGATTTTTATGAAAAGGAGAGAAGACATAAGTAGATATTCATCAAGAAATCATTAAAGATATTCAAGATTTCAAAATTCATCTTNGGACTTGCAAGAATTCAATCAAATGAAGATTTAAACTTGATTTTTTGGGAAAAGAAGAGAAGGTGTAAGTAGAGATTCATCAAGAAACCATTGAAGAGATTCAAAATTTCAAGATTCATCTTCATCTTCTCAATTTATCAAAAATTCGAGTTATGTTTTTCCACTTAAATATGATTTCTTGTAATTTCGATATGTTATACTAGTTTTATACATTTTTCTGATGATATTAACTCTTATTATGATATTTTTAGTTTTTAATTAATTATTTTCACTTTAACTTGGTTTAATTTGTGGATGTTTATTATCGTTTTGTATCTTTTTTTCAATTTCTTGACTACTAATTAAATTGTTAGTGGGCTTTAATATTATCGAGAGAGACAATAGGGTTTAAACACAATATAATAAGCATTCTAACATTTGGTAGATGATTGATGTATATCTCTATACTTTATATGGTTTCAATAGATGTTCTAATACTTATTAATGCGTTTATCATATTTGCACCTTTTATCTCTCGGTCACATGAGGAGAATAAATTTTATCTTTATCGAGACAGACTTTCAATCAAATTAGGAATATTGACCAACATGAATGATTTCGAATAGTCACTTTAATTGTTACACTAAAAATGGAATAACAACGAGGATTTGACATTTTAGCAAAGCGTTTCACATATTTGAAAAACACATTTACTTGCTTTCACTAGTTTAATTGATAATTTAGGAATTAGTATAGAAAAATCATAACTTGTCTCCTATTCGACTAAAGTTGCATCATCGAAAATAGGAGTCAAATGTTTTGACAATCATTGAACTTTGCACCATGTCACAGCTTACTCACCGAACTTCATCAAGCATCCCATTAACCACTAGACTTTGCTCCTTCCCACTCCATCACTCACGGATGGAAGCCATTTCAATTCTTGCCTACATGGATAATGGAAAAATGACATGTCCAGTTAAATCACTCCATATGTTAAACCCCACGATAACTCACTGCCGCATCATCAATTACCAACAGCTCCTTCCCCATTTTGTACAAATGAAAACACGACATAGAATACCCCAAAAATCACTCCCCTAACCCTAACCCCCAAATCAATTGAATTTGCAAGAAGAACACAAAGAACTCCGAATCCAACAGAAAACTAGTGACATCAAACGGAGCCGGAGAAATAGAAAACAATTCTTTTAGAATGGACTATCAATGGAAACTGAAATATGGATGCTTGCTCTGGTGAGCTCAGTCATACTACTCCTGCAAAAAGTAGAGGACGATGAACTCCCTCGACTCACCCTCTTTACTGCTTTTCCTCTAGTGCTCTGGATGCTATTCCCAAGTGTAGCTTTAGAAATGGCTTCCAAGCCTACCTCTCGTATCTTGTGTGGATTTATAATCTTCTTATTCAGGAAAATCAATTTTGGAGAAGACTGCATATGGCCTTGAGCAATTGATCATCACCAATATTGTTATGAAAAGGACTGCCTAATAGATTTAGAGCTACCAGAGAGTTGCAGTTTGCACAATTGTTGGTAATTGATGAAATGGTGGTGAGTTGGTGTGGTATTTAACATATTGAGTAATTTAAGCTGCCATGTCATTTTTTCGTCATTCACGCAGGCAAGAATTGGAATGGCTTCTATCCGATGAGTGATGGAGTGGGACGGAGCAATGCTCAATGGCTAATGGGATGCTTGATAAAGTTCAGTGAGCAAACCGTGACATGGTGCCAAGTTCAGTGGTCGTTAAAATATTTAACTCCCAAAACAGAATTGCTACACTTGATGCCATTCCCGCTTCTTATTGAGCGGTTCGATGGTGATGATCGGCGATGATGAGGGGTTGGGAGCAGCATTGAGGAGCAGCAATGGGAGGGATGAAGCGTCGAGATTTGGGTTCGGAGAATTTGCCTGTGTTAATGTGTTATAATTTTTTTTCTTCTCGGTTTCGAATATTTTTTTTTGTTTTAGGCTTGGACTATGGGCGAGCTATAAACAATTTAGACGGGCCATTGTAAATTAAAAAAGTTTTGATATGTGTTTGGTGGAAGAAAAATAGTTTGTTGAACATAAGTTTGATTGATTAAAAAATTAAACTAAATGTTGGATATAAATGTAGTAGGGAACCCTAGTAAAATATATATGATTGTTGAAAAAAATAAAAGTTTGTTGCAAAAAGTAGACCCTATTAAATTACAAACACTTTGTTGTAAGAAATAAAAGTTTGTCGCCATAAGTATCCCTCCAAAAAACATTTTGGCACCTTGCTTCCATCATATGTTTTGCGACAATCTTTATTATTTGTCATGCCTTTTAATATATTGCGATAGCTTTATACATTGCCTTATATTTATTTGTTTCTTATTTTTTTCACCACATTGTTTGCTAAAAAGCTAAACACAAAAGCCAGTAACTGTTGCAAAAAGAAGTTAACACAACAAGTAAAGAACATTACAAAATAGAATGAAAGCAAAATGTGAAGAACATTGGAAAAATTAAAGAACAGTGTCCATTTGATGGCTTTTACATCATGCGTTGAGAGTTGCAATAACTTCTACTCTACGACAGCATAAGAGTACACAACATATGGATGAACATTGTGAAAGACATTCAACGACGATTTTTGTGTGTGGGGAAAAGTAGTTTTTCTTGTAATGATTTTCCTCCATCCATAGAATTTTTAGTAACAAATATTCATTGTCGAAAAAAGTTGACCTAATTGCATCATAAACACTTTTTTACAAGAAATAAAAGTTTGTCGCCATAAGTTTCTCACCAAAATATATTTTGGCGCTTTGCTTCCCTTTTGGCGACAATGTTTATTATTTGTCTCGCCTTTCGGCATATTACAACAACTTTTTATGTCGGCACATAGTTTTGTTTGGTACTATTTTTTCCATCACAATCTTTGAGACAAACTTTAAAGGTGTGTCGCGCTAAATCATTAATTGCGGCAACTTTTTTTATGTCGCTAAATCACATTTTTATTGTAGTGCATTTATAGGAGGCCATGGCTCTCATTGTGGAGGTGGAAGAGGTTTTGGATAAGGAAGAGGAGGTGGAAGATATTTTNCAGTTTGATTTTATTTTTTAAAATATGCAAGTTCTAATATCTATAGTATTCTGATCATCAAACTATATAAGATAATCAAGCCTTAAACATGATGTGAACATAACAAATAGCAGTTAGTATACTATGTCTCTATTATACTTAAATTTCACTTGATGAAAATTCCTATAATATCTTTCATCATCTAAAAGTGTAACAAAAAAAAAAAAAAAACCATGAAGTCGACTTGGTGCATGAGGATAAATCTTTGAATTCTCATTAAACTTTATTAATTGCTTCCGTGGAAGTGTTGTAATATTTTCTATTTAGATAGTGGAGTCAGCATACATATGATTGGAAACAAGAGTTTATTTTCAAACTTGTAGAAATTAATCATGGGCATGTGAAAATTTGGAGATGCTATGTCCTACAAAATTCAAGGTGCATGAGACATTGCTTTCATAACAAAAATCGGAAATATTGAGAAGACGTGTGAGGTAAATTATGTACATGGATTGTAAAGTAATTTGCTTAGTGTTAGCCTCCTTATGGAGAAGGTTTTGATATTCATTTTGTTGACAATATTTGCACCACGAAGAACATAAAATCATCCGGTGGCAAACATTTGTTAGAGCTTAAATAACTTGTTTTCTCTCAAACTTGATATTTTTATTTAAACTTGTTTACTTACTGCTAATGAAGAGATATCCAAGTTGTGGCATGACATATTTGGTCACCTAAATTTTCGGAGCTTCGAGGAGTTAGCAAGCAAGTCTATAGTTCAAGGGCTGCCAAAAAATTGATATTATAAGTGAAGTTTGCAAATAGTGTTAGTTGGGAAAACAACACTGAGAGCCATTTCCTTCAAAATCTGATTGGGAATCACATTCACCATTTGAACTTTTTCACACTGATCTTTGTGGTCCTATTTGAGTTCCATCTATTGGTGTTAACCGATATTTTTTGTTATTTGTTGATGATTATATTAGAAAAATTTTGGTTTATTTTGTAAAAGAAAAATCTGAAGCTGTTTCTTGGTTCAAGAACTTCAAAGTACAAGTTGAGAGATTTTCGGGTTGTCAAATAAAATTTGAGAAGTGATCGAGAACATGGCATTATATGTATCTCTCCAAATAGGCCTCGCCAAGCAATGGTTTATCCATTTTTAGATATTTGCCCCAAAAAAAAAAAAAATTAGAAGATGCTCACAATGGATGCATGACTCAAGAGCAAGCCCAACACTCCTAATCTCACTAGACACGCTGTGTCGGACCTAAGCTGCACTAGGCAAGGGCTTGAACTCACATTAAAACATTTCCAAGAAACTGTTTAAGTACAATATGCTCTAAAAAGTGGGTTTAACTCACTAAATTCGTGAGTAATTTTCAATTTATTTCTTTTTTTTTGGTAAACCGTTGCCTCGCCAGGCCTCATTTTCCTTACATCCAATCCAACTTGCAAAAAATATGCCCATGTCAGGCCCCTCCAAGGAAAACAGGCATGTAGCTGGAAGTTTTGACCAAGCATATATAATCGTAGTTGTCAGAACCGATCCGAGCACTAACTCGGAAAATGTAGAGGGTCAATGGGTCATTGGCTCAACCCAGTAGTGACTCCGGTGGTTCAACTGGTGAATCAATTCTTATCATATATTATTAATTATTTTCATTGAATAATAAATTTTTACTATTTTCTTCCAATAACTAAATTAGCCTCATATTATTTTGTTAACTAGAGATCAATTTGTATCCCAAATTTCACAAATTCTAAATCTTATATAGTGAAACCTGCTTGCAAAACTAAAACCATCATTTAAATCTTATTCAATGAAGTCAAACTCTTTGTCTTCATACGAAAATGAAGGTGCTGTCAAATTTCTCTCTCATTTTCTGCAATCTTCTTCCACTTGCCCTTATTCTCTTAATAAAAGAGCAAACCTTTCTTCCCCTCAAAACCAAATCTCAAAAATTTACACACACTGAGCAAGTAAGAAAAAATTGACATTTTGAGTGAAACCCTACTTACAAAGAGGAAAAGATTGATTGGAGAGTTAGTGAAAGGCAAAGAATTTATAGCCCAGCTTCAAACCCTTCTTATTAAGCCACTGAAAAATAATGTGCATGTCTCTGCTGAGGAATTAGCTGTGAAAATCCTAAGATCTTTCACGAGACTCTTTCTGGTGTTAAGTTCAGATGAAAGATTCCAGATCGCCGGTGACGATAGTGACGCCTCAGTCTGTTCCATGAGAGTGAGAAGGAGCCGGCAAGGAGATTGGAGACGGTGTGTTTTCAACAAATACTAAGACCTGGTCGGGTCAAGGAAAAATTGTCTGATGGGTTAACTAAAAAATCGGCGACTCCACGAGTTTGAAGCAGGTTGTTTGTCAAGCAATAAATCTCTGAGTCCGGTGCGCCGGTTTCCAGACCGAACCGGCGGGTCCGGTCTGGATTTTATAACACTGTCTACAATATTAATACTGTCAATAGAGGATAGTTGAGCAATTCAGAACCAAACTGTGAAATAAATAAATAAATTTAAATCGTAAAAGTAAATAATTCAGAAACAAAATGCAAAAGTAAATAATTTTGTACTTAAAAGTAAAACTAATTACGGTTTTTTTTTTTTTAGTAATAAAGGAGGGCGGTACCTCCAAAATTTTATTAAAATGTCTTCACTTGTGGCAGAGGAATACCTTGGTTACAACTGAAATGAAACAAATCTATAAATGAGGAAGTACTACTTCTTTTACAGCAAAAATAAAGTAAAGCAGTAAAATAAGAAGTATTACTTCCTTTACAATAGAACTTCATTACAACTACGAAAAATGAAAACAAGACAAGTTACAATTATCCAAGCGGATGCAACCAATAGTATAAATCGGAAAACTGTAGATTGCTTCAAAGAAGTCTAAATTACCTTGAGCCCCAAATGGTGCTAATGAATCTGTCGTCTGGTTAGCTTCTCGATAAATATGTAATACATCAATAGAAATATTATAACCAAGCTCAAGCAAGCTCCAAAATATCCTCCCAAATAAGACGAATAGACGAAGGCAGGTTAAGTTGATGATGAAACCACTGAACTACCACCTTAGAATATGTTTCTATAGCAATCCTTTTTATACCAAGGACATAGCATATTTGAAGGCCTACTCTCAGAGCTGATACCTACGCTAAAGTGTTGGTTACAACCCCTAGAAAATGATAGAACCCAAATATAATGTTCCCTTTCCGATCCCGAAGCAATCCACCACAACTAGTCGGACGTGGATTCCCAGCACTTGCACCATCAATATTTAGTTTATAACAACTATGCTGTGGAGGGTACCATTTTACCAGTAATGGCGTTTTTACTTGTATTGGAACCATAGAGGTGTGTAATATCTATGAAAAACAGGATGAAAGAGATATTGTTTTTGGTTTAAGAAAACCATTTAATTCGTGAAGCCAATGTTTAACTTTGGCACAAATTTTGTGCGAGTTAACTACCCATCCTTAAATCTTGCAGAATTTCTGGCCAATCATAACTCCCATGAAAGAAGAGCTGGGATAAGTAGAGCTACAAGATGTTCTTGTGTTAACCCGCCAAAATGAACATTCCAAAGTAACATTATAGACCGCCAAGAAATATTAGTAGGCACGCGAACCCCAAATAATTTTCCAAAATATTGCCATGCTTGAAGAACAATAACTTAATACATTTTTTAAAGACAAATTTGTTCTCTATTACTTGCATTTTTGTGTATATATTGCATATAAATTTACACCCCAATCACAATGGAACAGAAACAATATCCCGCTTATTTTCAATCCCTTTGAATTCAATAGTTTACTGTAATTTCTGAGTACGCAGACCATTTATATGTAGTAATTTTTCAACGAGCCAAAAGTTGGTGAACCCAAAAAGGGTAATAATTGAGTATGGCAAAAATCAAGTCAGAAACCTTATCAAAGTTTATGTGTTGATTTTGTGCACAAGGATAGAACTAGATGGCTTTCAAAAATCATCTCAAAACCCATCCAATCTTATCATATTTCTTTGCTTTCTTTGATGTGATATATTCAGTGGCAAATATACAATCATCAATTATCCTACACCAAAATGCTAGAGAATTATTATTTGGACATGAGTTTCAAAACAAGTGTTTGAAGTGGATATCAAGCATATCCTAAAAGATGAACCTTGTTAAGAGTAACTCAAGCTTTATATACTAATTATTATTTTTTTATTTAACCAATGTGATATTTTTATTTTAGTATGTTTTTCAAGATGACGGTTTGTTTGATAACACTAGTACTGAAATTTCAACTACTCAATCGATTATTATATGGAACGAATTTCTTGTTTGATCTTGTTGAAATTTAAATAATCCATGTCTTTGTATATGTTGCTTATTATTTTCTTAATTGACATGGGTTTTACTCCAACCATCATAGACATCATTAAAAAATCTCTTGTATTATAGTGATGGATTTTATTTCCATATTAGGTGTTTTTAATTCCCTTTGATGACAAGATTTTCAATTTTTTGTTGAAGAAAAAATCAGTCTAATCATTGTTTCTTGTAATATTAAATATTTACTAAATTGTTCTCATGTCCACAATGGATAAGATAAGACTATATACTTGCTGATATGGGAAGAGAACTTTACTTACGATTCTCTTCAAGTGGGCAAGATAAGACCTTCACTGTGGGCAAGATAACATTTCTGATTAAAATAATATGCATTTCTTGAACCTGTTTCACAGCTACTGTTGGCATGAGTTCGAGCTTCTTCCGCAACTTTTGTTATAATTGCTCACACGATAAAAGAGCTTTGCCTTTAAAAAGTCATAGAAAAGTTAAGAAATTATCATTTTATTTATCCTTTAGCTAGATTTGGAGATTCCCTAGCAAAACTAATATTTGATGTCCAATTGCACTAAGAAAGTGGAGGTACTTTTCTTTTCATGAAGATAATGTTTTACAAAAAATCGATTATAAGAATTAATGATTGCTTATCCCTTACAGCTCAGTTTATCTTAAATCATTAAAGCTAAAAGACAAAAGCAAACTGCTGAAGATGATCTTTATTAGAAGATGCTAAAATGTAGGGTATGTACAACTTAGTACTATTCATGTACAAGATTATTATTGACATTTAAATAAATATTAATACATTTGATTTGTCAAACAATGTAGACTTGGCATAGTCTCGTTGGTCGATCTATTTGACCTCAAGTGAATTATTCCTTCCACTCAAGCATCAGATAATATAATAAAAAGATATATTTTCCCCCTATCGTGGGTTTGACAGTCAGGCAAGATGGAGTGGTCGCTTTGGCTTCGGATATCAACAGCGTAAAGTTTTTAATTTACCCATTGGAAATAAGAGATCAATTTGGTTTCGGATATTAAAATTGAACCTCAAACTAGTGAGGTTGTTTCATTATTTTGAAATTAGTTTATAAGTTGTACATTAATGGAAATAGTATCTTCATATTTAAGCTATTGTTCGTTAAACTCTTCATCGCCTCTTGTCATATTTCTGGATAGTACTTGTCTCACTTGTTGTATTCCGATTGTGAAATCAATGTAAAGTGAAAACAGAAGGGGCACACCATAATTATGTATCTATGAAAATCTTAAAATCTTCAACTTGATTTATTAAATTATTTGTTTTGTTCCATTAATATTTAACTAATACCGTCAATTGCTAGCAATTTTAACATATTTAATTAAACTATATTTTTGTATAAATCCCAAAATTTCTCATTTTATTTTGTACATGCATGATTGTTAGCATTTGTGGAATTAGTTAATGAAATAAACTTTTATATAGTGATTGATTCTACACTAATTAAGGAACACTTCAAGGGTCCCCCTTTGCTCCAAAGTAGTATATTGGTTACATCTAATAATTTTATATGGAAGTCATTTCTTTCCTATTTTTTAGTGGGAGACAAGAACACGTGCAATTTAGTAATGTTTTCATAACTCGAACATGTTAAAATAGTTTAGGGTTTAAGATAAAACTGTGATTTTTTGGGATGTATGGCCATTGTTCTTTCATTTATCACTTGGGATTCGTGTTTCGAAATAGACGAAAGTCTGATGGAGCAATTACATCCGTGTGTATATAGGTGGAGAGTGAGCTATTGGTTTCTTCGGTAAGATTCCTAGTTGGAAAGATATCTGAACATATAATGAAGTCCATCCAATCATCTCCTCTTGGTGTGCAAACGTTTTCATAAACCCCACTCACTCTACATATGACATATGTGACACTCATATAAACTAATCTCTCTCTCTCTCTCACTCATACAGGCACAGAGAAAGGGGCAGTGTAGATTGAGCTTTGTCTGGTGAAAATGGGCAGAAAGTGCTCACAATGTGGACACATAGGTCACAATTCAAGGACTTGTACCATTTCTAGAGGGTCTGTTAATGTTGGACTAAGGCTGTTTGGAGTACAGCTTGAAGTATCTTCTCCTTCATCCATTCCCATCAAGAAATGCTTCAGCGTGGATTGCTTGTCATCATCCTCGTTGCCTGCAGCAGCGTCGTCTTCCTCCCAGTCTTGTTCGTTATCTTCCCGAGTGTCAATCAACGAAAATTCCGATAAGACATTCATTGGTTATCTCTCCGATGGTCACTTAACCCAAGTTCAGGAGAGAAAGAAAGGTATGTCTGGTATATTTATGGAACTATTATTCTTCTCATACCTATCCCGCTTTCTGGGACGTTAACAATGTTAGACAATATTAAAGAAGAAAAAAAAGTTAAATTGTCATTCATTGTACTGTCCAGTATTTCTGTCTAAGGCAGAACATGCCCTTGATGGCTTTAATTACAAAGATTGTTAGTTACTTTGAATAGTTTCTATTCTATTACCCTTCTATAAAATATACGTCTCTTTTTATTCTCTCTAGCAACTCTTCCTTGTGAAAATTCAATGGCTTTGATGATACTGTTAACTGGATGAATGCTAGGAATTCCATGGACCGAAGAAGAACACCGGACTTTCCTAATTGGGCTTGAGAAGCAAGGAAAAGGAGATTGGAGGGGAATTTCAAGAAACTTTG
This sequence comes from Fraxinus quadrangulata, assembly GCA_903798255.1. NCBI lineage: Eukaryota > Viridiplantae > Streptophyta > Magnoliopsida > Lamiales > Oleaceae > Fraxinus > Fraxinus quadrangulata. The sequence continues at coordinate 51,663 of CAIGRB010153338.1, read as the reverse complement.
TAACTACAAGAACTCCAACACAAGTTGCGAGTCATGCTCAAAAGTACTTTCTCCGGCAAACCAGTTTGTGCAAGAAGAAGAAACGGTCCAGCCTCTTTGATATGGTACATATCCATTTCTTCAACTTCATATGTACAACACAGATTTGTTCGATACACATATAGTACTCATTATCTTGTCAAAAAAGTCGAGCACCTACGTTTGGCCCCATTTTTTTTAAAAAAACTTATTTTTTCAAAACTCTTTTTCAACCTCACTTCCATAAGAAAATTTTATACGCAAACCTAAAACTTTTCCTTATTTTTCAACCACCCATTCTCCAACAAAATGCTATTCCAAAATTCATTTTGGCCCAAAAATAGGGCTGAAACTGGCACTTAAAATGCATAGATGTTGATTTCATGGTTTTGTTGTGACGAACAGGTTAGTAATGCTACTTCAAAGACAGATTCGAATCAGGAAATAGGACAAGATGATACTATTCGGCCCCAGATAGACCTGAACTCATTTGGACAAGACGAGTGGGATGATCAAGAATGTGAAAATTCTCGAATAGTTACGAAACTGAATTCGAGCAGCTCCCTTTGTGCATATGGATCTCTCAACTCTACTTCAAATGTAGCAGCTCCTGATTTGGAGTTGAGTCTTTCAGCTCCAAAGCCAGTGGGAACAAATGAATCCTCCCCCACTTCCCTTCGAATGGGACCTATTAGTGTTATCTGACTTGCTTATATTAAATAAATTGCAAGTATCTTTCTTTTCTAATAAAATGACCAATTATTTACACTATATAGTTGATAATAAAGTAATTTATTGGGTACAGCAACTGTAGAGTATTGTCATTCTCTCAAGATGACGATGATTCTCCTTCTTTCCTTCTTTTTTTTTTTTTTTTTTGTTTTTACGACGTGATGGTGAAAGACAATATAAAATTAAAAATTAAGATTATTAGGCTAGATACTTACCTTTCATATACATACATATGAAAGTTTCAATTATCCAAATAGTTTAGACCAAACGCGAAATTAAATAAATTAAAGCAACAAGTCACTTATTAATTGTTTCTAATTTCATGTTCAAAAAATCACAAACATTAAGATCAAAGTAGTAAATAAATAAATAATACCAAATATGATTACGAAGGAAAATCTGAATTTGGAATCAAAAATCTCTAGGCAAACTTACCAGTAAAATCAACTAGAAAAGTCATCTTATAATTCGTTCAAACACTGCTAAATCTTAGCTATCTTTGATCACTTAACTTGTAAATCACCAAGGAACTCATTTAATTGCACACCCACACTTCTCACAACTTTGAGTTACTTTTCTCTTCACATGGATCAACAAGAACAAACTTCGTCCTTGAGAGCGGTAAATCTAAGCACCTCTTTTCAAAACTCAAGAACTCTAAATGCTAATTGGTGAAGCTAGGGTTTTGTTTTGGTATTTAATCAAATGACCTCTTATAATTTGATATGTAAGTTGATGCAAGAGATATTGAAATATGTATTTAACTTTCAAAGAATAAACTCTTTACTTACAACAAAACTCTATTAATGATAGATCAATATATGAATGCATGAATATCGTGTTGAATCAAGGAATCAAATGAATGTGTTTTTGGATATTCAATAATGTGATCTCCAAGGTAATATAATGATTCAATACACTTTTAGGACGGATCTATGGCTGTATATTTAAAATGGTTAGTGTTTGAATTGAAAAGGGAATCAAAATTAACATTAAAATCAAATCATGATTCTTCACAAACGTCATTGCCGCTCGAGCGCTAGGCTTGGCGCCAAACAGGGCAGCTGTCAGCGGTGCTGAGTCCCTTTTTTGATCTATTCTTGAAATTCGAATCTTTATATTCTTCTTATATTTCTTTGACTTCTTTTTGAATTCCATCAACCCCAAACTATTTTTACTATAACTAGGACTCAATAATTCATATTTTGATTTTGGTTACAACTCGATTAACTTTTAATACAATTCATCTAAAATATGATTTTGACTAAAGAAATTGTCAATTACATAAATGAACACAATTTATTAGGTTTACCCACTATTCAAAACACTACCATACCCCCTGCCTCAACCACCATCACCATAGTCACCGTCGCCATCATAACTAGAAACCAAGAAATCTAAGACCAAAAAAACCATTGCGAATCCACCTAACCTGGAATAATACGAATTACATTATTTTTACCCGCCATTGCATGATTCCCATAAAAAAATTCCAAACTAAAATTGGGTATTATCGATTGCAACTGATTTTGTATGAGTTAGTGGTGTTGAATGTATTGTGTCTTTTTCATTTTGTTTGGTTGACGTGTTATTGGGGGTGGCCATATACTGATTTTAGGTAGTTGATGATTGTAATGGGGATGATAGAGGTGGCAAGACATGGTGGTGGTGGTGGTGGTGGTGGTGGTGGTACACTGGGACCGTGGGATTGCAGTTAGGTTTGAGTGTTAGCCTGATTTCAATTGGACAAGATTTGAGTGTATGCAAAGAGGAAGTGGTGGTAATGCCCTGAGAGAATCATGGTGCTTGGGGCTAGTTGTTTTGCTAGGTATAGGGATGTTGATTTGGTTTGAGGTTGTGTAGAATAATGTAACACATTTTGTTAGTCACAAGTAACACAGTAAAACATTACCTACGTGACTTAAAAAAATCAATCACTATCTCTACCACCTATGCAAGTAACACATTTTGTTACTTGTGTTTTGTAGCTAAACATAACACATATCCTGTGTAAAATAAGGTAACACAGAGGTGACACGTGAAAAACTAGGTAACAAAATATGTTACTCAAAATGATTGTTTTTTTAATGAAAAGTAACACTCATTATGTAAATCTTGAGAAATTTTTATTTTTAATGAAAGTAAAGGTATTTTTCAAAAAGTTCTAGTAAAATTTTTTATCTTTAATGAAAGTAAAGGTATTATAGAAATCTTGAGAAAAAAAATATTTGAAGTATTTTTAGTTTTCGAAAGAAAAGTAGTGCTTACTTTCACTCCTCTGCGCATAATTGTAAGATATTTTTAGGTAAAAGAGATCTTAACTGTAGTTAGAGTATCTTCAATAGACTCTTTAAACATGAGACACTCTCTATTTTAAAGAGTCAACCTTTAAAATCATACTCCAAGAGATTTTTTAAATTAACATATTAATTCAGAGAGTGAGTTTGGCTCTTCAAATTTGGAGAGTCAAATTCACTCTCTATAATTAAATACATTCAAAGTATTTCAAATTTCAATGTAGAAAAATAATAAAATAATCTAAAAAAAGCTTGTTAAAATAAAAGATAAACAAAAATAATAAATATTTNTTAGTTAAAATAAAAGATAAACAAAAATAATAAATATTTTTTGGGAATAGCAAAATTAAGTTTTAAATATAAAAAGTTTGTTGGAGTATTTCAAAATTTCAAATCTCTAAATTTATAGATCCTCTCCAAATAATAGAATATACTATTTAAAAATAGAGAATCTCTTGAAGATACTTTTATAACTTATAATAGCGTCAATCATTTATTAGACAAAAGACGTTGAAAATTTCAAATTTGATTATAATTTTTAATATCTCACATCCGAATTATTTGACTAAATTTGGCTTGCTTGTGCCAATGAGGTTACTCCCATTACCAACAATTTCAAGAATTCATTTTCTTCCACATTTAATAATTTATATGTATATTTGTTAACTCGGAGCATCGCCAATGCATCCTATTGTTTACTATTTAATAAAAATTGATTTTTTTTTTAATTTTTATCTTTATAGTATTGATGTCTAATTAATAGACATTCAAGTCCAAAATGGATAGTATTTTATTTATTTACAACTCCAAATGTCTCCTATTTTATTAAAACAAAAACAAAACAACGTTTAAATTTCCATACAATATACATATTGCATAAATATAAATTTTGTTGAATTAAAATTACTAACAAAACTTCTTAATTTACATGAAGCTCTAAATATTGTTTATTTTTTCTTCAGCTTGACAAAGTTATTGTAAGATTGCATTGTCGAGGAGTTTTTTTTTTTTTTTTTTTACATTGTATTATACTTACGTGATAATTTTTTTTCTATTTTTTGGCAATCCACCCAGTCATTGAAAATGCTCTTATGGAACACAAAAAATGACGTGGCAAATGTTAATAATCAAATTAACTCTTCTACATATGCCTTAATTATGTTGTTTTTGTAGGGATATGTGTTCAAAAGTAATATGTTTTTTTTTTTAGTAGTACTTAGTAATTTATTTTTCTTTAAATAAATAATACTTTACTCTTTTACTTATTTGAATAATACATATAATTATTTAATTGAGCATGCAGTGAAGGGTCGTAGATCGCTTTATGATAATATAATTTGAGTACTCACGTGGAGAAGGAAAGATATATACAACTTATATTTCAATCGGAAATTATTTAGTCCTAGACCGGTGAACATAAGTAGGCACTCTATTCTGGTATGTTATAGGTTCAACTACACCGGTCGTGGTGAATTGTTTGTTCTGACCATATTGATTGGAACTCCGTAGACGTATATTGCAGATGACCATTATGCTGATTTTAGTTCTATAGCTAGGACATACGAAAAATTAAACTCGACAAGACTATCTTACTCATTACCTAAATCATGTACATGATAATGGACACTATTTGTGAGCTCGAGTATCTATGATGAATCGATGAGTAATATCAATTAATATGATCAAATACTTCGATACGTCAGGGAGCTGAAAATGATTGAAGTGTTGGACACTTATTCATATTAGGAAATTGCTGTGTTTTTTTACAAGGCAAAAGAGTCTGGCTTGAGTATACTCTATTGAGCAACTTTAATATGAACTTAATATTTAGTGATGGCTAAATGATGTAGTGATTTGTTCACATGAAAATATTATTATAGAAAATGTGAGCTTAAGAAATTAATTAGAGCAGAACGATTATTGATACGAATTTAGTTATAACTTTAATAAATTAATCGTGATCAAATGAAATTTACCTATTTATAAGTTTTGTGGTTGAAATTATTATTATTTTGTGACCTTTAAAATGTATAATTGAAAACACATGTAGTTCGACCCTAACAATACCCAGAGGGGAGGGGGGTGAATAAATGTATGATACGGAATTTTAAATTACTAACAAATTAAATAGCAACAAGTCACTTTTTTAATTCTTTTATAGATTATTAAACATTCAAGTCATTTTAGTCCTAAATTTGAATACCGCAGTTTGTATGATCAATCAATAAATAAAGTAAAAACAGTAAATCAACATCACGATGATCATGGAAAAACTCAACTAAAAAAAACACCGGGCACTTTATCGGTCAATCCACTATAAACAATTTTAACAACTTACAGTCTATCAGACTAGACGATTCGTACTATCTGATCTCCCGACTGCACTCCTTATAGCTCTCCCTAGATCCTGTGCTCTCATGTACTAATCATTAACTGTTGTTGACAAAGCTAAGGATTGGTGCAGGGGAGCACGTTATGAGAAACCCCGCAGTCTTAATACTCAAGTCAAATAAGCTTCGAAAAATAATATAAGATATTAAGTTTGTTATAACAAGAGATAAATATGAGTTTAGGTCTAATAAATAAGATCAATTCATGTTCAAAGTCACCTCACTAACATGTGACTGACATTCCAAATCTCACACACGCGGTAGAGTCCACTAACAAAATCATAGTGTGTGTTCAGTGCAGATGGTATATGAAGAGACTGATACTAAGTATTTCATACATAAACTAAACCAGCAATGGAAAGTATGTTACAGTACATCAATTTAAACAAATGATTGAACACAACCAACAAATTTAAAAACCAAAGTCCCACATTTGTTTTAAAAAAACTTTCTACAAATTTTCAAAATGAGTTTTTATTTAAGTTTAAAGCATGAATGCACTAAACACAAAACAAAACAAAACAAAACAAAATAAAAATCAAACACACAATCAAAAACAAAACATGAATGTGCCAGTGCAAACATGACTAAAATGCACATACATGAAACAAAAATAAAAAATAAAAAAACCAAATAAATGTGATGCATGCAAAAGGCAATAACACAACAATTAAGCATACGCATATACCAAAAATACTTAATTAGTTAGGTATACAAATGCTCTTACCTTTAAGAGCACTGTGATCAATTTCACAATTTTTTAGATCACTTTTCTTCACCCAAACTTACCTAATGATAGGAATATTTTCGGTCATCTGTATCGTTAATTTGGTCAATTTACTTACCTGATTAGTAGGAAAATCAATCTGACCAACATAAGCATGATTCATATTTCTATTTAAGTTCCAGTTTCTATTTCTGTTCAGGAAATTATGACATCTAGGACGTATGTGTCCTAACTCGCCGTAGTGGTAGCAAGTCGGGACAAACTTAGGGCCAATGTTATGTGGACGCTGACGTCTATTCCAAGGTCGACGAGTCATAAACTGTCTAGTAGGCATCTGTCTAACAAATTCCTTATCCTTAACATCGGAGTTATGCACATGTTTGGGCTGGTCAGTAGCAGGGACAAATGTGGTCTTAGAAGTACTAGCAATATTTTTCTTAAAACTTAGACCTCCTTTATTTCCAGTCAGCTTGCCCATTCCTAAAATGTTGTCTAACTTTTCAAAACCACTAGAGAAGACAAGCAGTTCAGACTTAAAATATTCTAAATCGCTCAGAAGGTTCTTAACCTGGATTTCTAATGTCTCTTTCTCAGTGATCAATTCGTCGACTCTCCTAGAGGACTTCTCAAGCTCACTGGGAGTCTCCAAAGTTTCATTCATGGATTTCACTTCACTCAGGATCGAGGTAGATTCCTTAATGTGAGCTACTAACTTCTCATTGGTCAATTCAAGTTCCTTATTTTTCGCACTCAAGACTTCGTTTTTAGTAAGAATTTTAAGACTTTCCTTATACATCTTATCATAAGCCTCTTGGACATTTTCGTCACTCATGGACTTTTCATCAGAATCATCATCACCATCTAAGTCATCTTCTCTTTCACTCCCATAATCAGATCCGTCCTTAACCCTAACAACGAAAACTATATTATTCTCGATATCTTCACAAGCAGATCTCGTTGTCAGAATCTCCAAGCTGGACTCATCATCAGCAAGAGTAGCATTCATAGCCTTCTCCTCACTTCTCCTACTACTAGGGCACTCTTTCTTCACATGGCCGAAACCTTGACACTTATGGCATCTCACAGATTTAGATTTTCTCCTAAATTCATTCGAGTCACCTTTGTTTTTCTCTTGATGGTTACTTTTCTTCTTAAGCATTTTCAGAATTTTTTAGCCAGGCAAGCTAACTCATCATCATCCGGTGAATCAGAATTAGAAGATTCGGTCCGGGTGTTTCTTATAGATTTCAAGACCAGAAATTTATCTTTACCAGGTTTATCTAAGATCAGCTCATACATCTGGAAGGATCCAACTAATTCATCTACCTTAATGAAATCTATGTCCTTGCTTTCTTCAATAACTGTGATTTTAGACTTGAAATGCTCGGGTAAGGATTTAATAATTCTACCCACTATCTTAGGCTCGGAGATTTTCTCTCCTAAGTTGAAGCTAGAGT
>CAIGRB010153338.1:20495-33867 GCA_903798255.1 Fraxinus quadrangulata | reverse complement strand
TTTTTTTTTTTTTTTTTTTTTTTTTTTTTTTTTTTTTCTCAATTAGGAATTTATTCCTTAACATGCCTTGGAGCATATATTTGAACACATTAATCTTAAAATCTGAATACTCATTTGAGCTAAAGACCAAATTATTTGTTTGAACTTTTTAGATCATGAAACCATATTAACTTTTTTTATTCCAAATTAATAATTTAAGTAAAGTTTAGAGTAAATATCAAAAATCTAAACTTATTACTTTGTTTTTCATCCCTGAACTTCTTGTATCTTAGATCAGACAACTGTTACGGCAATTCAGCCATAAACCAGCAATAGACTTGTCACATAGCGAATTGCCTTTTGAGAGATAGTGACTCATGAGGCAATAGAACGTTGTAATCATATGAACCATTCATTATTTCACATGCGACGACCGTAGAATCAAATTAACAAAATACTTTTTACATTTTCTTGTTCTTAATATTTTGGATTTATTATTATATAAGTTAGTTTTCTCGTTCTTGATGGTATTAAAACCTCAATACATATAGACATCTTATCTCTCACTATATGTTAATATTGACACGTTTTATGTGGATTATAGAAACTATAGACCACATAGTATCTATTTATCCTCATTAAAAGTTGAATAAGACAACATTTTGTTTAGTTTACTCTAGGCCCCTGTTTGGTATAGATTAAAATTTGATTTTTTGTTGATTTTGATAAAAGTTGATAATTTGCATGGTTCAAAAGTTATAATTAAAATTAATTATTTATTTTGACTTGAAATTTTTAGGAAATTTTAATAATAATCGAGATAGGAACTAGATATTCCTTGATTTTCCATTTATTGGATCAATAACTTTTAGGAAAACAAAACGCGTAAATATAACATTTTATGTGTAAGTTCTTATTTTATAGAGTAATCCCACTAAAATTATAACCCTTGTCTATATGACATTAATTTATCATTTAATGTCATATTGACTGGGATTATAACTTCAGTGACACTAAATAACATTATTTTATTTTATAACACGTTATAAAGTTGTTGGATAATTTATAAATAAAGACATTGAAATGATGAGCTTAAAAAACTATGATAATATAAGTATTTATAATAAAAGGCACATTGGCGCACAATCACTTAGCACGCTTGCATAGCTCTTAGATAAATTTAAAATTTGAGTTTGTAAATAAATAACAAGAATTTTTAGTTCTTCTGGCCAACGATCAAAGTGTATGAGATTTGAAAGTGATACAGAATTTGGCCAATTTCTTTACATTATTATCTTCTCTCCCTCTAGCTTCTCACAGAAAATTAGTGACACCAAAAATCATTTTTGTCTTTGCAATCAAGAACCCTTATTGGTTACATTCTTTCTTGGAATGGACTTCTGTGTATCTTAGAAAGCGATTAGCCTGAAGTTCATTTACACACCATAATCAGGCCATCTGAAGCATAATACGGTTTAAGAAATACGTTGTAACACTGAGTTTTAGGGGTTACACAAAAACATTCCAACAAAAGTTATGGTGATTTAAGGAACCAAAATTTAGTCTTGTTGAAAAATACACCGATAATGTGCATGAATTATATTCTCAAAACATATTGTTAATATGCGTGAAATTGAAACATAATTTGACTTACTAAAATGGGGTTTGAGAAGACAAGCAAATGATTCTCGTAGTTGAACATATAACGTAGGATTCTATCCTTTGTTTCAAACCTTACATAAAATCAAAGTATATTAGAAAATTTCTGAAATCAAACATAATAAAAAGAAATAAAAAAATGAAAATAAGGAGATATAAGTGAACAATTGGTCGACACAAGTATTGGACACTTTCTCCTTAAGATGAATTTGCCCCGCATCGGTGCTAACAGTTTTTCGACAATCATCTCCCAAGATACAACAACTACGTCTAGCAATAAAAGCACTCCAAATTACGTAGACCAACAAACCTACTTATGTTTTGAACCCTCTTTGTATGAAACTTGGCTCAAAATAAATGTAGAATTTGAAGTGAATATGCATTAGTATGATAACGCAATCATGAAGTGAATGAATGAATGAAAACAAACATATGTGATCTATATATAGATGTTGAAAAGGTTTGTCTCAAAAGACACAATCTGTAGAAGAGACAGAACTATTGGAATTAGTCTCTATATTTGAAGAGACACATCGTTTGAAAAATGATAATGCCAAAAGTCACAATATTTTATATAGAAAGACACATTTTCAGCCAAATAATTTCTAGAATATTCCATAATATTCTACGTAATTTTTCAATAATTCTCGTATTTAAGTGAATTTAAATTTGGTTTAATTTTTCATTCACCAAATAACATTTCCACTTAAATAATCATTTAAAATTGGCAAAAACCAATTTTCAATACAAAATTCTAACAATCCCCCACATGAATGAAAATTAATGTAAATGACTATGCTGACGCTAAAGAGAGTTCAAGGCTATTGCATCGGATAGGTATCTTATGAGTTTGAACATTCTATAGTAGAATACTATCGGATTTACTCGGCTAATCAGTGAACGCAATGTCTTGAACTGTCGGTTATTGGTGTAAACCAAGACAATAGTATGATCACAATAACCTCCCTAACAATTTTGAGTTCTCACTTTTGTGTTCATTTTGACCCTAAACAACTCTTGAATTTCATAAGTGTTTTAGAGAATTCAAGCCTTTGAAACATTAGCCCCACTTCACACTTATATAGGTGAGCTCCTATAAAGAGTATGCTGTCCTACTCCACTTGACTTTAATCAAAATATAGGAATCATTAAAATATTATCTTAACCTCGAACATTTTGTAGAAAACACTTTAACATCTTAGGAATGAGTTAGGAAATAATTTCCTAAGTGCTTCATTTCATCTCCATAACTTTGTTGTCCCTTTGAACCAAGATGTTGGGATCTCCAGTCAACAAGGTAGGGTTACCATTATAAAGATTTTTTATGTAGCAGGCTTTAATCTCATTCCCCTCGATATGCAGTATTCCAGATCTCTCGATAATTCTCTTAAAGGTACCACGAGTTTACACCATTGAGATTAACTGTTTAACGGTATTATGTCTACGACTTATGTGTCTAGACTTACTATTATACATGCTGCTTTTTGTCCTTCCAATAGTCAACATACTATCAAAATGTATACTTATTGTAGGTACCGGCTTAGGCCAACACGAAATGTCTTTCAGGAAGTTACGAAGTCATTCTACTTCTTCTCCGACTTTACATAAAGCACTAAACTTAGATTCCATCATCGATTGAGCTATACACGATTGCTTAGTCGATTTCCATGAGATAGCAGCTCCACCTAGGGTAAATCCATAACCACTAGTAGATTTAGAATCTTTCATGTCGGATATCCAATTCTTATAACAATGTCCTTCCATTAACACATGATATTTTGTGAAATGTAATCCATATGTCAAGGTATACTTCAAATAACTAAGAACTCTTGTCAAAACCTTCCAATGATCATGGCTTTAAATTACTCGTGAATCTACTAAGTTTATTCACAACACATGTAATGTCCTGTCGAGTACAGTTTCTAATATACATTATACTACCAATCATATGTGAATACTTTAGTTGTGATACGCATTCCCCCGTATTTCTTGAATAAGTGCACACTTGTGACAATGCTGTTGTTTCGCAAGACTTTCCTCAAATACCTCAAATTTCTTGAGTATCTTCACAATGTAGTGAAATAGGGAAAGTACAATTCCTTCCGATGTTCTAGAGATCTTAATCTCTAATATCACATTTACCACACCCATGTCTTTCATGTCGAAATGCGTCGTTAGCATTTTAGCAACATTTCATGTTGATTTACATATAGACATACAATCACATATGCATTTGGTGTATATTTTATATATACACACTTGTCACTCTCATTGATTTTTAAATTCATTTGACAACATTATTTTGTCAAACTTTTGGTGCCATTGTTTAGGAGCATGTCTCAATCCATACAATGACTTAATATGTTTTAGGAGATATGAACCCTTCAAGTTGCTCCATGTAAATCTCCTCTTCCAACTCACGTTTGATGAATCTCAAGGTTATACATTGCCGTAGTTGCAATAGTAACCTTATCGAATAACAAATCATTTCTTTTACCTATATAACCTTGGCAACCAACTAAACCTTATACTTGTCAATGGATCCATCCGATTTCAATTTCATATTCCTTCAAAGAATGTTACATTCCTCGATTCTATAATGGTACCTTTATGTACATCTTGAATCTCAAAATTGTGTACAAGAAAATGATAGGCCCTAGTATTGGCGTATCCAATAAATATGCAATCAATCGTCCTGGGCCTAATTTTTACTTCCTTAGGCTTAGGTACTTCAACCTTAGCCAAATACCCTCATACTTTCAAGTGTTGGTAGGTAGGGTGATGACCTTTTCAGAATCCATATGGTGTCTCGTCACCAATCAAGAAATAAGCTACATGCTTCAAACTAGCTTTTCTAAAGCTTCATAAATTTCTAAACATGGTTGGATGATTTTTTATCAGTTCATTACACTAGTCAATCAGTTGTGGATTTTAGAATCATGAGTATTCAATTTCATCATTGAACTATTACAATGCATCTATGAATATTCTTCAAATATTCCAATTTGCATATCCAAATAAATGTCATAATTGGCTTTCATCCCAATTCATCCACTTTAGACTTAGTGTATATCACCCTTATAATTATTATAAGGGTTTTCTACCTTTTCACTTTATAGACATACTTCTATGATTATAAGATATATAAAATTGTAACTTTTTAAAATAAGTTACCCACACAATTCATCAATTAGGAATGCATGTACAACAAGTAATGTTGCATCCCCAAATCTTGAACTTTCCATATAAGTTCACACGTCTTGAACTTTGAAGTTCACAAGAATTGAAGTTAACCCCCATATTTTTGGGTTATACTATGAAACTTTGAGTTCATCAACTCTTTCATAGTTCAATTCATTTATCATTTAGATAATGTCTTTACCGAGTGCTTCGTGAAAGTCTAAGTACTTTCAAATAGTAGTCGTCGATTCACAATTTATTTCAATTGAAATTGCATAAATTATACTTCAATCCAACTTTCTTTAATTTGATCATTCAAATTAAATTAAGGTCATCACATAGACCAACAATGCTCTCAAAACATATACTAATTTAATTGGTTCCACGATTGAAATCGAATTCAACAATGAAGAAGACTAAGCATCTTGATTCACAAGAATTGCAACTTCTTCCAACATATGCAACATATCACATTTGTGACATTTCACAAGATAGTATTATTTCATGTTAAATAATACTTATTCAACATATTCAAATTGAATGAACGAATCATCCATCAGTTTTGTTTTCAAAAGACAACCCAATGAGAGGACACACCTCTTCGAATTAATCTCTATGAAGAGATACTTCATTCCAAAAATAATCATACGGAGAGTCTTGATTTTCCATATAAAATGATCATAGAATAAAATATTCTACATAAGTTTTCCACCACATGATTAGGCGACTTAATATCCATTTTGACAAGATCATATTTTGTCGTGCTAGAATTCAACCATAATTTGCATAAGTCATCTCACTTAGTTTTATCAAATTAATTGAGGCTATCAAAATTAGTGTAATTTCAACAAAATATGAAATTTAACCAACTAATTTATCACGTTACTTTTCATATTCCAATAAAGGAATAGTTTTAAAGAAATAACAACTTATATTCCAACCATTTAACATTCATCGTATAAATTTATTCCATCTTAGTCAACGCATGTCGTGACTAGGAATATCAATGTTTTGAGAAACTCCACACACTTCCTCATTTAGAAATATAGTCATTTATCTCAATCTCGATCAATTAACCAAGACTAAATGGTCAATAATTGATTTGATACAAATCTTGAACTTGTCATATATCTTAAATAGATTATGTCATAAATCTGTTCATGCAATAACAAACCAAATTTTATATGCATACACATACCACATAACAATAAGGGTAATGAAGAACCCCTCCATGTATGTTTAACCGACAGTTATGGCCATTGAAATAATGTTGAAATAGTCTCAACTATTTCTCTGAACATGTATCATTTCATGACATTTTCATTATCTTTCATATTTCCATCAAAAGCTGAACACAAGGAAAATGACATGAACATAATTTGATTATTAATTATATTCCATTTTGTAATCAGCAGCCACCATTTTAGATCATTCATTATCTACCAATTATTGAATTATACAAATCCAAACCAATGGATGACATGCACACAGTTTAATATATGTATATATCTAAAAACTTTATTAACTTTAATATAGACATCTTTAGGATAAAAAAGGTGCCAGCAAAGTAACTGCCAACGTTTGCAATACAAACTGTAAAAATGAAACTTTCATACAATTTTCTGTCTTAGTGCAATAAAGAAATCATATTTAAATCTTTCATACATATACGTTTCGGAACTTGTCATACAACAAATTTTAATTTCACGTGTGTTCCATAATTCACGTTACAACGCCATGCATAAATGAAGATAGTTGTCTATCAAAATCTAACATGCACAATTAAGAGTTGATGTTTCATCTGAAGATTGTTGAAAAATACACCGATAATGTGCATGAATTATATTCTCAAAACATATTGTTAATATGCGTGAAATTGAAACATAATTCGACTTACTGAAATAGGGTTTGAGAAGACAAACCAATGATTTTCGTAGTTGAACATATGACGTAGGATTCTATCATTTGTTTCAAACCTTACATAAAATCAAAGTATGTTAAAAAATTTCTGAAATCAAACATAATAAAAAGAAATCAAAAAATGAAAATAATGATATATAAGTGAGCAATTGACCGAGGCAAGTATTTGACACTTTCTTCTTAAGATGAATTTGCCCCGCATTAGTGCTAACGATTTTTCGACAATCATCTCCCAAAATACAACGACCACGTCTTGCAATAGGAGTACTCCAAATTACATAGACCAACAAACCTATTTATGTTTTGAACCCTATTTATATGAAACTTGACTCCAAATAAATGTAGAATTTGAAGTGAATATACATTATTATGATAGCGCAATCATGAAGTGAATGAATGATGAAAACAAACACATGTGATCTATATATAGATGTTGTAAATGTTTGTCTCAAAAGAGACAACCTATGGAAGAGACACAACTATTGGAATTAGTCTCTATATTTGAAGGCTCGCATCTTTTGAAAAATGATAATGCCAAAAGTCACAATCTTTCATATAGAAAGACACATTTTCAGCCAAACAATTTTTAGAATATTCCATAATATTCTACGGAATTTTTCAATAATTCTCGTATTTAAGTGACTTTAAATTTGGTGTAATTTTTCATTCACCAAATAACATTTCCACTTAAATAATCATTTAAAATTGGCCAAAACCAATTTTCGATACAAAATTCCAGCAAATCTTTCATGACATACGGCGAAAACCAATAATGAAAGAAGATTGTGATACTAGAATGAATACATTTCATAACTTGTTTAAGTGGATATCATAAAAAAATATCGAAAAATTCGGGTAGGGTTTTTACTTTTCTTTATACAAGACAATGACAAATCCTCAGCTGTGTCATTCTGTACATTGGACCATTAAGGTTGGACCATGGAGGTGGCTAGAAGAGTTTTGTTTGTTTCACTTGGAAAGTGTGGATATATGGCTGTGAATAAGATATCCTATCAATATCAAATTTTATGTACTAGGAAAGTAGACAATGAAGTGTGGTACCTGCCTTTTGAAATGTACATGGGCTTACTTGTAATAAGGACTGAGTATGTAAGGAATTGTTGCAAAGCTAAGGAACGACAAGTAAGCTATCTTCAGCACTCTACATTGTATAAGATTGGACTGAATCGCTATATATCATTTCATGCTCTCTCTTTCTTAGCCTTTGTCTGAGGCCCATTTTTGTTTTGGAATAGTGATTCTTTTAGAGAATGTATAGTTAAAATGTAAGGAAATGTTTTCGATTTACGTGTAAAATTATTTTATAGAAAAATGTGTAGTTGAAAATGAGTTTTTGAGGGGGGAAAAAAAAAGAAGTCCAAGCATAAGCTTATTTATGTTCAATTCAGTCTAATAAATCATACAAAATATGCATCCTCAATAATATTTAACATTCTATCCTTTCAATATCGTCTAGCATAGTGTATAAAAATATCCTGGAGGGGTAAGGGCAAATAATCATATCGTATCTAATTTACATTGAATTATTTGCAAATGACAGCAAAAACAAATCATATCTTGTTACAGTTAATCCTACAAAATTTACATGTACAATGAAATTATAGTTTGTATCTTGGACCTTTTTACTCAATAAGTTAAAATGTACTGCCTACAAATGTCAAGTTTAATGTAGTCAGTGGTCCTGCTGTCGTGTTGTTTACGGTAAGATAAAACTGACCACATTTATATATGAATAACTTTTTAAAAATGGTGACAGCTATGTCATCTTTACTCCCTTAATTTTTATTTTCAAGGTTGTCAAATTTAATTGAACAATTTGTTTACTTTTTTCGATTTTGTTACATTCTTCTTGCAATTTTGTCAGTAAAATATAGAAGTGTTGTGTAGAAACTAGAGGAAGTGAGAATTTGTATATACATAACTGGAGATGATGTAAGGATGTAAATACATGATTCAAACAAGTAGAAGTGAACATTAGGTATTATTCTATTGTTTATCTCCAACATGTCTGCAAGATGGAGAACTGTCAGTGACACCAATATTGGGCCCGAGTAGCTATAAACGGACAGTGAATACAGGATTGGTCCAGTGTGGAAACATGTGAGAGACCCGACGTTCCCCACATCGGACATTGATAGAATTATGATATGACTCGAATTTTATTTGAAATGTTATTTGAATATCCTATTCGAAGTCTATTTGATAATTCTAATTGAAGTTTAGTTTGAGCGTTCATTTGAGAATTTGGAATTTATGTTGAACTTGAAGAGAACAAGATCCATATGGACCACAGAGAAATTTTCGGCTCTTTTTGGATAGCTTGTCTCTAGCCTCCCACTTGAGCGTGCAAAGTAAGGGGGCGCCAATCTACCGCTCGAGTGGTAGAGTCGCCGCTTGGTGCCCATTTAGCGCTTGAGCAGTAATGTTGTCCGGTCCAAGTCCATTTCGCGTTTTTGATGCGTTTTTAGCATCCTTTTCCATTTATAACTCTTTTTTTAGAGTTTGAAACTTTTTCTATATATAGTTAACTATTCATTGTGATTTAAACAAGTACGATAATATTGTAAATACATTATCTTTGCATTTTTTTTTTATATTTTTAGTGAATTCTTATTTCCTCTGCCAATTATCTTTTGTTTTGGTACGTTTGTGATATTTACTTCATATTATGCTATATATTTGTCAGATACATAGTGCCAACATTAATTGTCTTGACATGAATGGAAATGAGAGAGACATTTATCTATTTATTTAAATTGTCAGATTAGATATTGACCCTCTCCAGATAACATTTTGGAATTAACTTTGGGTTTATCTTGCCTTAAAGAATTGAAAATTGGTGTGAAATATGTGACCAAGAAATTGACACATCTCAAAAGCTTTCTGGATTAATCTGTTGCCATCACAAGGATAAAGGAACAAGAAAGACAAAGCTGAGCAATTTGGGTGGTTAATTTGCTTCATGAAAATTTCACTTGCGTCCTTACCATTTGAATATGATACTAGAAAATTTTCTCCATTTTGCTTACAATACTTAAACATGGTAAAAATGACAGAGAACTAGTGAAAGATTTATAATATTGCTATTTAATGATGAAATATGAATAAAATAAATAATACACGGTTAACGTGAAAGTTGAAGATATGCAGAATAAAATATCTTTCCAAAAAGATTGATGATAATCTTCTCGTAATAAAACACGAGTAAGAAATATATCTTTGTACCATAAAAAATCATGAAGTTTTGGACAGTGAAAATTCATAAGAATATCATATTGCCTATTGAGAACATAAACACGAGTTTCAATAAAATGTTTGATAATACTAAAAATAAGAGTAGTAAAACTATCATCTTCTTTAGTCTCATTATTTTTAGCATTATAAATTTCATCTCTTTCATCTTGATCAAGGTAGTTACCCCACCATTGTTTGAGTTGTCTTGTGAATCCTATTACCAAATTATTGGTTAAGGATTTAGCATCAACTCCCATACCGATATATGACTTATAACACAAAGCCATAACCTCGGTAGTTTTAAGAATTTGATATTCAGTTAATCCATCAATATTCCATTCTACGACGGATTTACCATCAAACACATGTTAAAATTTTGCTTTTTCTTCAAAAAAAAAAAAAATCAGGAGAAGAATTTTTTGGATAATAAGGAGAAATTTTTGAATACTAATTTCTTGAACCTTGTGATTTATTAATATGAATCGGTTCATCATCAATGAATTGAGATTCAAGTTCATCAAAAGTATTGATATTTTTTGAATTAGGGATAACTTAGATAATTGAGTAGCTAGTTCTTTAAGAATTTTAGACTCACTATCTGAACTTCCCAATTCAAGAATCATATTTGAAGGATGGGGATTGAATTAAGAATTGACACGGGATTTATCTTTTTCTTTGTCAATAAAATTTGAAGAAAAAGTCTCAAAGTCAGAATTTATTTCAATTCTATTGAACTAAGAGAAACAGATTGTAAAACAATATTAGTATAGTTGTTCTTATTTTGAATATTCTTGATATCTTTAGCAACAACTCGAGATTCATCTTATTGTTCACTAGATATCATTTTTAGAGGGGAAGCAAGAATTTCATTGTTTCCTTGAGAAACAATTATTTTTTTGCATAGGAGAATGTAACGGATTGAACAATTTCACCCTTAGGTGTTTTCCAAATCTTTTTTGAAGAATTTGTATTTTAAACAATTTTTGATTTAGTTGGTTTTTTTATTATAAACTTTGAAATATGCCAACTCATAAAAACATAAATCTTTTGGAAAAGAATCAAATTCTTCTAAAAATGATTCAATTTCTTCTTTTGAAAAACCTTTTTGAAATAATTTTTGAAAATTTTTGCCTTTAGGAGTTTTGTTGATCATGAATTCATTTCTTTTATCAATATTAGAGGAAATGACATTACACTGCTGATCTAACATCTCTGAAGGCCGTGCCATATCTAAAAAAGTTGGAGAACTAGGTTGTTCCGGTTCAGCTTCTTTATGAGTTTGATAATAAGTCTTTGGACTACTATGATTGAAATCTACTTCTTTTAAAGAAAATATAGAAAATCTTGAAGATTGAAAGTATTCTTATTAGTTCTATCATTAGATCTAGAAGAATAAGATTTTTGAAAAGTATTTGAAGAGGATGGTTTATCAAAAATAACTTTAACATTTCCATCAAGAAATGAAATAATATGATCAGGAATTTTACGAACAAGGGTTGGAACAGGATTTCGAGCATTCTCGCAATCCCATTCTAATCAACGAGATTGAAGACTCCAATGTATTCTCTTAGTAATCGTGATATTTGAATGTAAATGATTACCTTCAACCAAAGACTTTAATCTCTTGGAGAAGATCTAAGAGCTCGAATATCAAGCTGATTATTCAAAAGCTTATAATAAATGTGATATATCAAAGCAAATTTTTTTGAACGATTATCAATATCAAAATTCTTAGTTTGAATTTGAAAAATTAGGATAGCAATTTAAAAATATAGGACCATTCTCGAGATTAGGCTCGAGCATGAAAAGTAATGAATATTCAAACTTTAAGAGTTTTTTGTCACTTAAAGTTAGAAGAAAAGGAATGTCTAGACCAAATCTAAACAAAGGTTTAACTGCAATTTGAATAAGTTCCATATGGAAATATTTAAATTTCTCCTTATGAGCTTGTATAGCTTCTTTTGAAAACAAATTAAAAGAAATAGTTTGATTTTTTATTGGAATAGTTTGCTCCAATATTTTGATAATATAATTTTGAGTAAAAATCAAAATTTACTATTTTATAAATAGAACTTTTATCTACCTTTGGTGTAGTTCAATTTTGAAGTCTTTGCTCTATTTGAGCGATTTGAAATTCATTTGAAATAAAATCATTTTATGCAGATGCATGACTTTGATCTAATTCTTCTTCATTATTTTGAAAATAATTTGAAATGCTATCACCACCACCACCACTGTTTGAACTGCGTCCTTTACTGCACCAATTTGACATAAAAGACATAATGTAATAGTAATAAGAAAATATTAATTTTACTATTGAAAACGGAATGCTACGGGTAAATTGATGTAGTGCAAAGTCTACAACTACACCATGTAAATGCTAACTCCGGCAATACAGCTAACCAACGCTTCAGTAAACATCCACGCCTTACAACAATCTAACATTTGACATTATGCAGACAATAGTTTGACACTTATTCTCTCACACTACTTTCTTATTGCTCTGATACCAAAAATGGGGCCCAAATCAGGGGAGAGGAACATGAGAAATAGAGGTTGATAGAAATAATGAATTTATTGAAATAAAATTTTAAAATTACAGTATGAAGATTGATTTTTGAAGATTACAAGATTGAAGCTCGAAATTGAAAATTATAAAACTCTTAAAGAAAGTTTTAAAAATTACAAGGATAATTAAAAACTTTCTTGAAGTGTAGTATCTCCCATTCTATTACACTTGAAGAGTTTCTTCTCCTTCCATCTTCATTTATTGTTGAAGCTCCAGACTTGAAACCAATTTGAATTCTATTTAAGAATTTTGGAGATAACAACTTTTGAAAAGTAATTATATCTACTTATGACAATTGTAATCACCTTTTAATTGGACTACCAACATTTCTATTTCTCCCGACTTTTTGATATTTACTTTAGTAGAGTTATTAAAGGTTTTTTTTGTCCATTTTTTATAATTGGTAAGGAGAGAAATAATAGTTTGTTGGGTGGCATTCACATCTTGAAAAGGCAATCTGTTAGGTTTGAGTTGTTTATGTTATTGGCAAATTCTGTGAACAAAAGAACTTAATTGTATATGTTGTAAAAGTTCAAGGAGTAATGTACAAATAGTTCAAACGTTAGTTAGTATGTCTAGGGTTTATAGTTTGGAACAAGGAGGAAAAGGGCTCGAATTTTCGTTGGACTGTCGCCAAGGGTTGGTTCGAGCTACAAAAGCATAAACATCGTCACTAGATTGTCGCCTCTCATTCGCTCGAGCGACACGTTATCGCTCGTCTGTTGCTAATCCCTCGCTTGAGTTACAGTGCTGTCCGAAAAATTTTTATTTCACGATTTCAAGACTTTTTGCTCGGCCCACTTGTTTATA
>CAIGRB010153324.1:37028-49998 GCA_903798255.1 Fraxinus quadrangulata | reverse complement strand
ATGTGGCAATCAATGAGAATGAAATCAACTTACATTTTTCCGACTTTATTGATTGTCCAAAAATTGATTTTGTGATTAAATCCGATGTAGGAGTTGAAATCGATATAGTTGAAATTGAATCGAATGAAATAGAAAAGTCATATTACATCGAAAAGGGTAAGATAGAAGTTTGGAGACTAAATGAAAAGCAGATCAAAACCAAACGAATGAAAATGAGCAAGGCATTCAAAGCCTTCTTTAGGTGCATGTGACAATTGACAAAGTTGAGTTAAAGACTATAAAAAAAGCAATTCTTGGAAGGCAACTCGAGTTTTTTTTCCTTTTTTTTTTATTTTGTTTTTTAGTTTTGGAATAGTTTAATTTATTTTAAATTTATTTGTGACTCATCATCCATACCCTATTTTCCATTAGGTTTTCGATAGATTAGTTGGTTTATTAGATGTTAGAGTTAAGTAACACTTGTTCCAATTATTTAATTTTAATGCTTTATTTGATTTTTCAGGAATATGACGTCACGAAACATTTAAATCAATATTGACAAAGGAGCCAATGAAAACAATAGAATTGTGTTCAACATCCTTACTTGATTGTTATATTATAAAACTTAATTAAGTACACTTGCAATATATTTCCGTTATAAAAAACTCTTAACAACTGTATACACGTTGAGATTTACTTGAAGAAATTTGAATTTGGATCACATTGCATCAAGGCAGTTTTGATGGGGGGGGGGGGTGCAACTTATAATTGCCTTAAACCATTTTGCTATTATTAAACTAGACATTTACAATTAAAGAACTTAATACGAGCACGAGACCCAACTGTAAGAAACTTTGTTCTAGTACAAAGCCATAATCTTTTATACACGTATTTTCTAAACAATAATAGCAGCATAAGCTATATATATATATATATATATATACTAAGTCGTAATGGAATATATATTTTCCTAATTCTGTCAAACCAAAATTCTTCCTATCGTGTTATGCTTCACCAGACTTGGTACAGCCGACTGTTACACTTCCTAGTTGATCATGCTATCTGAAAAAGATAAGATATTACGATAATTATCCGAAATATTGTAGAAAAGAAACATATTCATTCACAAAACTCACAAGGCAATGATGCTCCAACTTCCCTTGAGTTTAACATTAGAAATGTTTTTCAATATGCAAGTTACAATCATGGTTTCATAAAGTCTAGTTTAAGTTGTTATGTCTTGTTAAATTAGTAACATCTCGCAATCTTGTTTACTTTTAGTTGATCCTAAACTTTACTCATACTCCCGTTTCTCTGTTTATGTACTAATTGAATAGATCAACAGACCAGGTATTGTTGCATTATATTGCATGCCCTTAAACGTTCTCTATATGGCAAACATTCTCACAACAAGGCAGAAATAACAAAACTATATGTCCTTTCTTTAATGGTTGCGGAATATTCGCAGCATGTGTGTAATATTTCCTACGAGAACAGTGGATAAATATATGCTTACCATGTAAATATAGGGATTGCCACGACCTCCTGCGCCAAACCTCTTTACCTCCTCTAGCTTCAGCAACCTGCATATGACCAGATTTTGTCAGCCTCTTCAAGCTCCAGAGCTAAAAGGTGAAATAATGTTCAATAGCCATTCGAAACACCAATAGTACAAGATCGTGCTAAACCCCTAAATTTTTTGGCATTTGAACTCTGGAGCTAACATAATATAATGTTGCAGAATATCAACATTAAGAAATTATTGTTTGTCTTATCCTTATCAAAGGGGACTTGCTTCCGCATCAATAATGCAATGCATTGTATTCATATCGGTGTTGTGTTTTGTAAAAAAGGCACACAGAAAGAAATAGAGATTTGATATTCACATTCTTAATGCTTTGCTGGTGGAAGGGCTGTCACCGAGCAATTCACGGATCTTCACTTCAGAAGCACTCCCAACAGATAGAACCCTAAGTATGGCCTCAGCTCGGTGTCCCATATGATTTGAGCCAACTGGTTTCCTCGGCGTGTCAGTAGTTCTAAGAACATTGGTGCAGCTTTGAGCACTGGAAACAGAACTGGAGCCACTGGACAAGCATGATGAAACCTCAGTCATAATTATCTCAGACGCAGAGTCAGAAGATTCCGTCGCCTGCTCTGGCGAAATTGCTAGCTTGCCAGAAGTCAGATTCTTGCAATCGGAGATCCAGATGCTCTTTGAACGTTTCTTTCGCACGATCTGAGAAATTTAAATATTTTGTAGCATTGTGAAAACAATTAGACAAAACTTGACATAAAAGAATTTGGATTAATTGTTGAGATGATAATTTTTTGGTGCACACTATAAATGTGTTGAATTCAATATGATTACTATATTTTAAAGAAGAAACTGAATTCGACTGATCCAAATATCACTAATCATTTCTCTAGGCTGTTTCAAGATTAAAGCAGAGATATTAAGCAAAATCAAATCAATCAGAGTAATGCTTCAATCAAAGGACAGTAAAAACTCAATTACCTGAAACCCCACATTTACCTAATAAAATCACAAAAAGATTGTGAAAATCTTCAAACAGTAATGGCAGCATAGATACAGATCAAGTAACTTCAGATACAGGTTAATTTTAATACTGCACTGCAGAATAGAAAGACATTGAAGTTTGGATGAAAAGAAAACAGAGAATAGCTCATCTCTCTGAATCAAATTAGAACTGAAAAGTGAAAGCATTATTTCGTATGAACCAAATATAAGGTTCAAGTTTCAATGCATAGCTAAAACAATTGGAATAATCATCTAGTTAATCAAATACCAGCACACTAAAAAAATTTGTTCGTGACAAGAATCACAAACTTTTGCAATCAATTTTGTAAAATTTACAATAAAGCACTCGATCAACATTAACATAATCAGAATGCAAAACCTGCAGTACATTAATGGTAATTTCCATGCTTAACGAGGTATTGATTACATTACTCATAGTCCATACAAGATCTACATAAACTGTTGTGCGATTTATTTTACATCACGTGAAGAACTCTGAACAATTTGGATGTTCAGAGCCGGTTCAGTATAAACAACTGTTAGTAATGCATGGAACTGGAAAAAGTGAGCTAACTATAGTATGAAAGATAGGAATCAAGTAGAACTGCCTTTATGTGGAATTTACAATAAAAATACGCATGAAAACTATTCATGAAGCATAATCAATTATATTAGTGTTCCAGGAATAAACGATTGCATTATTTCAAAGTAACTTAAACATAAATGAATAATAAATTTCAGAGGTGTAATAAAAAGAGACTTACTCAAACTTAGAAATATAGAAAGCAATATTATCAACATAAACAAAACAGAGCAAATATACGCAACTAAATTATCAGTGGAAAACTGAAATCCATAATGATTTGATTCCGTAGCAAAACCGACAGAGAAAACAAAAGTAGATTCAATAGATAAAATATATCCGAGACATATAGAAAAACAATCAGTTTACAGTTTGCTATCATTTTGAGATTCAGATCATGGAACCAATTCACAAACGCGATCACCTTCAGCCTAGGATATCGAGCTGACGCTGTTGCAATCGGTGATTCATCATCTACAGTCGTCACAGTGCTCAAAATTCCATTGCTCGAATTTGAAATCGAGACTTTTGGATTCACGAAGCTCTCAGAACTGCAGCTCTTATTCTTTGCTCTGAAGAAACTAAAATAAACAAATACAACAGCGAAAATCAATCAACTTCGACAAAAACATAATTGAGAATGATTTGGATGAATTTCAGTTTTGATGGATTTTACTTTGAAGGGGAGGAGGAAAGGAGGAGAAGAGCGGAGGCGACAGTGCGTTCGATCTTTGATGGAAAAGAAGCTTTCACTGTTCGCGAAACCATTTTAATTACCCTGCAGTTTGAAAATGGCGGGATGCTTTGGGATTTTGAAATGTTTTGTTAGTGAAAACTGAAAAGTGAAAATACGTTTTGATGATTCATCGTTAACAGTTAGGGAATACGAAATTAGCGTGCCACGAATTCGTGTCATAATAAATTTAATTAGGGCCGATCTGTTACGAGTGTGAAAATGGACAATAATACTGAGTCCAATGTAGAACAGCTAAACTTCAGGGAACGAAATTTTTTTATTTCTTCTTTTGGGATAATATCAAAACTATCCTAGCTTAAAAATATTCCCTTTCAATTTTTTTGTCATTAAAAAACAATATTTTTTACAAGATTGCATGGTATGTCAACATGTGTTGTTGTGTTACTTCGTAAAAATTTCCAATTTTTATTAATGTTTTAGGGTAATATAGATTACCATATTTTACCTTTTTTATTAAAAATCTACATTTTATACGAATACACATGATATTACTCGCCTAACATTACTCGTACCATTGTCTATCATCGCCACCAAGACAAGTAACATCTGAATGTTATCCACCACAAACATGAGTAACATATAAGAGTAACATGTATGAAATAACTTCAAATCACTATCTAGCAAAATTGTCACCGCAAAATACGAGTAACGCATTATGTTACTTATCTATGATTACTCTGCCGCCACCACCACAAAAATGAATAATATATGTTACTTGCCTACAACAACACCACCAACACCAACACCAAAAAACGAGGAACGTATATGTGTCCCTCTAAAAATCACAAAAACAAATGAAAAAATACAAGCAATATATATGTCACCTGTCTAAAATCACTCCCTACATTCGTCAAAAAATTACCATCACCATCTCTGCCACAATATTTACAATCATTTGGCATCTATAGCATGAAATAAAACTCAACATCACATTGACAACGAGACATTCATCATTACCATTATCGACACAATATTGTCACCATTTTTTCTAAAAATTTCAAACCTACATATATCGGATACTTGGTTTTTGGACAAAAACAATAAAGTGGGAAGGGGATTTTGGCCACATTGAACAGAGGTCAAAGAAAATTTGTATCCATGCGAACATGGAGTATAAAATTTTTTAGGGAATCCAAAGTTACATAGAATCACATAAATTCTTTCCATCCTAATAATTTAAATAAATGTTATTTAGCACAAATTGTATTTAACACCAGTCTATGTGACGACGCTTATGTCATTGAATTATAAGTTCAATTAAATATAAGGATTTATGACTCATTAATATAATCCATAACGTACTGGCACTTAGATCGATGTTTACATCAGCGGTACTAGATATTTTTATTCAAATGTTTTACATCAAATTAATAATTCAATCTTTAATATATCAAACAAAAAATTTCTTTTGGGGTGTTAGTAATTTCTCCATTAATTTGTACCCGAGAATAATGATACATGGGTAGAGGACTAAGAATTTTCTACGATAAATTCCATTTCTCGATACAAAATTGTTGTAAACAGATAATAACAATATGAATAGTTTGACTAATTTTTTTTTTATAAAAATAACCATAAAGAGTTAATTTAAAAGAATAATTATGTATCCACCAATTGGTCCATAAATATGCTACAATTTTATAAATGCAATTTAGAAGAAATAAACCACATTTCATAGAAACGTGTTCAGATAAAAACTTTTGTCTCTTGAATTAATGTACAGATAATACTAAAATAATTTAGCAAACTTTTTAAATAGGAAAAGAGAAAAATAATTTTTTTTTTTTTGAGAAATTGGTTCCAAAACAAAGGTAACAGGTTGTATATTAGGTTCTATTGTAATTGGCTATATCTGAAACCAAAATCATGTTTATTTTAGTTGTAATTAATCCCCTATTTGACAATCAATATTTCAAAACTCTTTTTTCTACGTACTGATTTTCAACCATATATTCATACAATAAAATATTTGGTATATAAATCAAAAACTTTTCTCCATTTTTCAAACACGAATTCTTCAAAAAATCACTATTCAAAACTTCATTTTATCCAAACAATGATTGTCAAACAGGGGCTAGAGTCAAAGAGTCGGAGATTGGTAGCATGTATCTTGAAAGAGTCAAAAATGTCAAAGATGGACCAAATGAGCTAATTTGGTGCAAAATCGCTCACGGCCGCCAAAGGAGATCTCGAACGCTCAAAGTAGGAACATGGCCGCTCACTAGCTGCCTCTCATGTCGCTCAAGCAACAGACTTACTGCTCGATAGCCATCTAGCTTATGCTCAAGTAGCATGTTTATCCGACAAAACCCTAGTTCCCGTAAATAGCTTATTTTATAGCCCTAAACCACCTCAAACCACTCGATATTACAAATACCGAAGCCATAATTTCGTCTCAAATCCTACGAAGTTTTGAAGTTGGAGAAGAGGCAGCTGAAGTCCTAAGTGCTTCAGAACAAATTTGTTCTTGCTGATCCACATGGAGAGAAAAGTAGTCTAGAGTTGTTTAGAAGTACGGATCACACAATAGAAGAGTTTTTTGGTGATTTGCATGTTGTGGGGTTAGAATCTACTAAATTTTAGTTTTATGTGGACCAACTGTAAGTTAGTTTTTCTAGTGGATCTTTTTAACAAGGTTTGTTCGGAGATTTTTTATCCATGTGAAGACTTTCTTAAAGGGATTTTCCTTCGTTATCAGTATTTTGTGTCATTTACTTTATTGTTTTTATGCTTTTATTTATATTATGTGATTATTTAATTACGGTTTAATATTGATTAAATTTAATAATCATCCAGAGACAATAATTTGTGATGTGTTGCTTGTTATTGTTTTAATTCGGCGTATTTGAGTCTCAAAGACTTGATATATATTTCTAAAAAAGGGTATATATTTCCAACATTAAAGAAGTTNCTTGAAAGAGTCAAAAATGTCAAAGATGGACCAAATGAGCTAATTTGGTGCAAAATCGCTCACGGCCGCCAAAGGAGATCTCGAACGCTCAAAGTAGGAACATGGCCGCTCACTAGCTGCCTCTCATGTCGCTCAAGCAACAGACTTACTGCTCGATAGCCATCTAGCTTATGCTCAAGTAGCATGTTTATCCGACAAAACCCTAGTTCCCGTAAATAGCTTATTTTATAGCCCTAAACCACCTCAAACCACTCGATATTACAAATACCGAAGCCATAATTTCGTCTCAAATCCTACGAAGTTTTGAAGTTGGAGAAGAGGCAGCTGAAGTCCTAAGTGCTTCAGAACAAATTTGTTCTTGCTGATCCACATGGAGAGAAAAGTAGTCTAGAGTTGTTTAGAAGTACGGATCACACAATAGAAGAGTTTTTTGGTGATTTGCATGTTGTGGGGTTAGAATCTACTAAATTTTAGTTTTATGTGGACCAACTGTAAGTTAGTTTTTCTAGTGGATCTTTTTAACAAGGTTTGTTCGGAGATTTTTTATCCATGTGAAGACTTTCTTAAAGGGATTTTCCTTCGTTATCAGTATTTTGTGTCATTTACTTTATTGTTTTTATGCTTTTATTTATATTATGTGATTATTTAATTACGGTTTAATATTGATTAAATTTAATAATCATCCAGAGACAATAATTTGTGATGTGTTGCTTGTTATTGTTTTAATTCGGCGTATTTGAGTCTCAAAGACTTGATATATATTTCTAAAAAAGGGTATATATTTCCAACATTAAAGAAGTTAATAGAAATTGTTCAGAATTATGAATGGAGACGTTAGATATAATTTGTTTTCTACGTGAAAATTGAACTTTCTACTTAAGAAATTTCAAAATACTGTTTTTAGTACAACTTAATATATTTTATATAATAAATAAATATCTTACATATCTAATCAACACGAGATGAATACATTGAAACTAAGCCATTTTTTCATAAGACTTTGATGATGATGATGATGATGATGATGATGATAATAATAATAATAATAATAATAACAACAACTTTTCAATTGATCAAAATTGAATATTTAACCACATATTTCTTTAAACCCACAACTCTTTTCAATTTTTTAACTATGTATTTTATCAATTTTATCAAAATTTATTAATTTTTTTATCAAAAAGTTCGTCACGTAGCCCCTCAATAAACTAACTAGTAATAAAAAAAAAAAAAAAAGTAGAGGTATTAATTTTCGCTAAATTGATTTTATTCGAAATGGGGCACAACATATGCTTACTAACATTCAACATCTAACAGTAATCCAACTTCAGCCCATATTTTTACAACCCCAACCTGTTTACTAAGAGGAAATATCTCACGTGGGACATATATGAATAAAATAAAAAACTTATAAAGTTTAGATTACTCAACTTAATAAAATTGATATTTCAAATAAAATTAAGTCTTAGTACGATATCAAATTTCATTAAATTCAAACAAACAAACAATTCGATCAGACTAAAATTCAAACATTGATCTTCTCATCTTAATAAGATTGATATTTAATTATAAAACATCATACTTCCCACCGCCAATTAAAGTTAATTTGAGGACTATGTTGTTTGTTAAATGTCAAGACAAAATGACTTAGTTTTAAAACGTCCTCCTCACTCGGTCAGACAAATAAACTTCGATTAATTTATCTATAAGCAAAGAAAAATCTAAATCAAGGAGTTCTTAAACCTCCTCAAGCTTCACACTACGGGCTTCAACTTCGTCACAGTTGTTAGCGATAGAATTTCTACAATTTTAGGTAGGATCGGAAACATAATTTTTCTACCTCTAGAGGTACAATGACAGACCGAGAGGCTCACCTCTCTTTCTTTACACTGCTAGGCTAAGCGAATGCGACATATATTGAAAGTCTTGACTCTAGCTAAAGATACTTGAGATTTTGTTTTATTTCATTTTTTTATTTTCGAACAATGGCCCCACGTGAAGTATACGTTTCTAAACAGTTATCAAAGTTTTGGATCTTAAAGACAATACTTATCCACAGCAACAACCATTTCTTATTGGTAATGACATCATTTGGACATTGGTGTCACTCTAAAGTTTGCATTATTGCTTCCTTTTTTGGGTTGGCATGCTTATTATTGTCAAGATGCTTACCTTAAGATTCTCAATCCATTGGTTAGATTATTATTATTCTTCTTCAAAATATTTGTTTGATACTTGTGATAATGTAACTTTAATTATAGTCTTGATGCCATATTATAATTTAATGAAGATTCTAGCCCAAACGCAATAAACACTAAGAAGTGTGTAATTGATTCTAGAAACTTGCTACTTCGTGTTGTTTCCTTTTCAATTTTTCCGATCTTAAAATAAGTCACATCAATAAGGTTAGTCACAAGAGTTTGAGTGCCATGTACAAAATTTAAAAGATTGCTCATATTTCATTTAATTAATAGACACGCATATAGAAAAAGATAATCGATAGATACATAATTCGTTGAATATAAAACATCAACGTAGCAGAAATATAACAAATATACTTTCCACAACCAGCATCCATGTTACAGATTTGTTCATATTGTTGCTTTTTATTTTGGTGAAGGGGACTTCACATTGTGTTCCCTAAGCACATAATGAAATGAAAACAATACTTTAATGGCCTTTAAATTATTCAACATTTTTTGATCTCCTTGATTCCTTTTAAAGCTTTTTACTTAATTTTTCTTGTGTGAGGCTTCAATTGCTAATGAGTTATTAGCTTTCATAATAATTACTTTCTTTGTCGAAATCCAACAAAAATGTAAGCAAATTTTCCAAAAACTATACCATCACTACACATTCCCTCAATTCCAAAGTAATATGTTTTAAGCCCCCTGTTTGGTGTACATTTTTTCTCCAAAATGCTTTTTTTTCTTGTGTGGTTGAAAAAGAAGTAAAAAATTATTAATGTGATGAAAAATCATTTTATTAAAGAATGTGTGGTTGAAAATTAGTAGAAAAATGAAAAAATAATGTGGCTCAAACAGGGCCTACATTACATTGTTTTTAATTTTCATGGTACTAAATTATTATAATTTTGAATGATAAGGAAGGAATTAATTTTTTTAAAAATTACAAAATAAGCAACTTAAATTTTTTTTAAAATAAAAATAAAAAATCTAAGGTGATATTGAAGTGTTTCCAAAACTTGGGGGACCGCATTCATGAAACTTCCTAGCTATGTCAACGAGTCGAATCCAAGCCCGAAAAAAAAAACATCGGGCTCGGCTCGAGCTTTTTTTGGGCCCGAGCCGTACAAAGCCCGCAAAAAAAAAGGAGGCTCGGCCCGAGCTTTTGGCCCGAGCCTTAACGAGTCGAGCCGAGCTGGCTCGAGTTTTTTTTTCCTGTGCTGCCTGCGCAGGCAGTAAAAAAAAGCTGCATGTGCGGACAGCTTGCTGTTGACTGCCTTTTTTTTTTTTTTAGGGCCGGCCAGGGCTCTAGCCGGTGCCCCAAAATGGGGCGAGGCCCAAGCCTTGGCTTGATTCCACCGACCCCGAGCAGGGCCCGACTCAGACTTTTTCGGAGCCGAGTCCGAATCGCCGAGTTTTTTGGCCTTCCCTAGAGCTTCCATCTCCATGCACAATTTGACAAAATCCATTTACATCAAAATCCACAATAATATAAATTCTACTATTTTGTCTGTTGCGCTCAAGCCAGTGCATAGTAATATAACCAAGAATTATAATTTTTTTTAAAGTATATTCGAAGTGTTAAAAGTATTAAGACACAAGTAAACAGACTTCATTTGAAGTCATTAATTCCTTGTTTGTGGGACTAAAATTTTGATTTTAATTTAACTTTAATAATTAATTTTAACTATATATTTAATAAGATCCACAACTTTTTAACCAGACATTTATCAACGTTTATCAAAATTTATTAAAAATATAATTTTTAACTACACAAAATAGGTAGTGTGTAAGCAATGACCATCTTTACAAGCTATAGTGAACTATTGATGCTTATAAGTTGGGTTTAATACCCCAATTAGTCACTGAACTTGTCCGAAAGTTCTCATGAGGTCATTGAAATTCAAAACTACCCTAAATGGTCACCGAACTTTATAAATTTTGACCACATCCATCACTGCCTCAAAATCAAACGATTTTTTATGACATGTCGAACGGAGTAAGTGACGTGGCGCGTGCGTGTACAATTTCTTCGCAAAGTAAGCAAAATTTGATGAGGTGGACAATCTCTCTCTTCTTTTTGCCTGAACTGGTCCAATTAAAAGAAAACGAGGGCGTTCATACAAAAAAAAATTCAGATTGAAGGTTGAATTGGATCAATTGTTTGTATACCCATGTTTGTTTGCCCCTGATTATGTATTCCCTCAAGTCAATTTGTAGATTGAAGTAGGAGGGATCCATCGACTTTGGTTTGAACAGCGCCGGGTTTCACGCCATTTGTAAATTTCAATTCAAAAATTGGAGCAATTTTGGGGATAATTGGTGCAATTGAATTCATGCCCAGGGTCTTTTGGGCATGTTGTTGGATCATACAATGATAATTTGCAAGTTCAATGAAGTTGGGGGCTAGAATTGAAGGAGACAGATTTGAAAAAATTGGAGGCGCGATTGTCGAAGGTTCATAGGCTAGTGTAGATTGATTGGAGAATATTTTGGGGGATGGAATGTTTTTCTCACAGTCAAGGATACTATCTTCCCCTTGACCCTCTCCTTTAAATAAATAAATAAATACAAATTCGAAATTATAGAACCATCCTTGACCATTGTTGTTGCAACCTATCCCTATTTTAACAATTCTAATATTTTTATAAGAAAAAATGTATAAAAGGGCATCCCAATTGGATTGACGTCCAAAATTTTTGCAAATGTTGAGACCTCGAGTAAGGCATAATTAATTTCATGTTACTAAAATATTATAATTTTGAATGATAAGGAAGGAATTGATTTTTTTAAAATTATAAAATAAGCAACTTAAATTTTTTTTTAAATAAAAATAAAAAATCTAAGATGATATTGAAATGTTTCCAAAACTTGGGGGACCGCGTTCATGGACCTTCCATCTCCATGCACAATTTGACAAAATCCATTTACATCAAAATCCACAATAATATAAATTCTAATATTTTGTCTGCTGCTCAAGCAAGTGCACAGTAATATAACCAAGAATTATAATTTTTTTTTAAAAGTATATTCGAAGTGTTTAAAAGTATTAAGACACAAGCAAACAGACTTCATTTGAAGTCATTAATTCCCTGTTTGTGGGATTAAAATCTTGATTTTAATTTAAGTTAAATTTACTAATTAATTTTAACCACATATTTAATAAAATTCACAACTTTTTAACCACACATTTATCAACGCTTATCAAAATATATTAAAAATATAATTTTTAGCTACACAAAATAGACTAAGTGTGTAAGCAAGCTATAGTGAATTTTTTTTTTTTTTTTTTTTGACATAGGAATCCACAGCCGCTACCTGCCAATAGAGCCCCGGCCACCCCCTTTAAAAAAATTTTGCAATGCATATACTACATTCGTCATATTTTTTTTCATTTTGTACAAATTAATTATTTAAAGTTACAACTACTTGACATGTCAATTGAAGAAACAGTTAATAAAATACAATTATTATCGAGATCATGATCATCATTAATAGATGTATTGAATACCCCTTTGAATAATATCTTTATTAGTATGAGATTTTATTACTGCGTCATTTTCACTAAAATAGTTTAAAAGGTACTCAACATCCATCACATTTCTATAGCGTAGACTAAAAATAGTTTCACACAATCCATTGATTCATTCATCTTCACTAACTTTTGGTTCAACATTAATATCTTCATTTGATTGAATCTTGCAGATTTTTTAAGTCATTTTAAATGGAAGGTCATAGTAGAAAAAATGTATGAAATTTTGAATGATTGGGTTCTTAAATTAAAAATAATTATTGTAGAAAATTTATTCCATGCATATATAAAATAATTTAAACGATTACTATTCAAGATATTAAATTTTGAAGACATGCACATTAATGTTTCCTCTTTAATATAGCTATACATGTGCTTTTTTGTTTGCTTACAGGTATTGTAAGAAAATATAACATAAGTTATAAAAGTATAAAATACTCTATAAATTAATAAATTATTCATTTATCGATAAATTAATAA
>CAIGRB010153315.1:15563-40663 GCA_903798255.1 Fraxinus quadrangulata | reverse complement strand
ACACACAAGATTTATATTTATGTACTGTACTCTGTATGCAGACAAGATAAATTCAGCGTACCCAAATGAATAGATTGTTAAGAGATATAATCTCATATCAAATAAAGATGTAAATATAAACTAATTTATAAAGAATTGAGTTCCTCCTCTTAATAAAGTTCACATTTTAAGATGGAACTCAAAATCTTAACATTAAGAATGATGCGTTTCTATTTCACGAACGTATGGTTAGATTATGATTAATAAGTGGAACAAAAATACACCAGTGTTATAGCCAAGGAAAAATGATCAATAAAATGATGCAAGTCGAAAGTCCAAGTAATGTTGTAGAATTTTTGTTTCCCAACCCAGTCGTCCATCCATCGACGTCTCACAGGTCTATCATTTTAGGGCAATAAAGGGGTGTCTTCTTGGAGGGTAAAAGTTGTGTCAAGATTTGGGGATTTTCTCGAAAATATATTATATCGAAAATTTAAGAAAAGGAGGAGGAAGTGTGTTACGAGCCAGTGTCAGGCCCGCCACTTCACCATCCACGTGTCAGTGGAGGTGGTCCATACCACGCCACGCGTCAGTCGAAGTAATTGCACATGGGACGAACTGATAGCACAAGTCGAAGTAATTACAGCATGAACGAATTGAACGTATGCTAACAAAGGAACCATTTATCTGCGATACACCGTGGATGCAAAGGCCCGTACTTTGCTTCCACACCTCCGCACATGCCTCGCCCCCTCGCTTCGCCCCAACAAAAGATCTCTTGCAAAAAGATCTTTCCAAAGTCAAATATCTGACTGATGGGACCCGTGGCATGACCCAAACGGTCAATTCAACTGCTCTTGTCAGAGATATTCAATGTCGCCAGCCTATGGAGGGACGGATTGACACCTAGGACGGGACAGGCCTAGAGGATCCGTTAATATGTATCATCGCATCCAATGACTCTCCCATTCTCATCCTTGGTATAAATACCCCCTCCATACGCCAGAAGAAGGATTGGAACCCGATTTTCTCCTACTACATTGTGCATTCGAGTATCAATCTCTCTCTTTGATATTATCGCTTTATTATTATACTTATTCAACAACTTCTTGATCGGCGTTCCATCTCCAGTGAACCTTTTTCGATTGAACTATAAACTGACTTGATCGTTGGAGTGCTTGCGGCCGTTCCCAACCCCTCCGGGAAAGGCCACGAGCTACTAAAGACGTGCCACATGTACAGGAATAGTTGACGTGAAGACTTGTTTTGTTGGCCACGTGCCGAACCATTTTTCGAGGTCAACAAAGTGCATGATAAGTTATTGATTGTTGTACAAGGCCATTGAAGGCTCTAAACCTTTGAAAAATTAGTAATTGGAGTCCAAATGGATGAAAACCTTTAAAAAAATTAGCAACTGAAGTCCAAATAGATGAAAATCATCAATTTGACCGTTAGTTGACCAAAAAAATTGGACTTTAACCAATTTTGACCAAATTGAGAGGGATAAAATGATAACTTTAGAATTAATAATTTTTTTTAAATAGTTTTAACAACAAAAACAATTAAACTAAAAAAAATAAAAAATCTTCTCCACCCTTACCCCCCATCTTCATCTTCTTCCCAGGTCCACCCCCTACATCCAACTAAACTATAATCCAAAGTTGTCGACCGCAGACCGCCACCACCAAACCCACAACTATCCAAAAAACAAAATCACCTCCACTAAATCAAACCATCACCTTCCACTTACCTTCCTTCTAAACTCGATCATCGGCTCCACTAAATCGAACCCAAAAGTCACAGGAATTCCAGAAAATCTACTTGAGTGGTCCTTACATATTTCTCTTCTCCCATTGTGTGCACGATTTTTGTTTTCTCGTCCATAAAATTCATTTTCGACAAATTTTGTGATCTCTTAGCTAGATCCAAGCCAAAAGCTATGAATTCACAAAGAGGACTCTCTACACCAAACATAAGGACGGTGCCATTTGGTTTCAAGGAGGAAAAAGTGCATACCGATTATAGCAATATCTTGATTTGCTTGGAGGTTTTTCAAATAGGGAAAGTGCATCACATTAGTTAGTGCTCAATCGATGTTCTATGTTGCTATTGCGGTGGAGAGATTCTCCACCAGTAATTTCTTGTAGAATTGAATTGATTAATTTGAGATAGATGAGATAACCGTCCACCGAGTCAACTGTAGGTTTAGCGGTGGCTGTGGATTTGGATTTGGTGGTGGCGATCAGCGACTTTGGATTGTGTTTGGTTGGATGTTGGGGTGGGGTGGGATAGATTTTTCAATTTTTTTTATTGTGAATAATATTTGAAAATAAAAGGTTAAATCTAAAGTTACCATTTTTATCCATTTCAATTTGGTCAAAATTGGTTAAAGTTCAATTTTTTGGTCAATTAACGGTCAAGTTGACGATTTTCATCCATTAAGACTTCAATTGCTAATTTTTCAAAAGTTTGGGATCTCCGTTAGTATGAACTAAAGGTTAACGTAAAGTGTTATAAAAGCTAAAGATTTGAGATCGCCACTGCAATTAGCCTTTTTTTCTTCAAATGATGATGTAAGCAATGTTTTTTTATAATAGAATTTCTTCTTCTTATTTCAAAAATTTCAGTTCTACTTTTACGGCCTTTCCTCCATTGAGTCCATTCCTTGTACATATTTCTTATTTCCTTGTGTCAAATATATCAAAACATAAGGCTAAAGACTGCACTATACACTCATACACACGCGTGTGGGTATATACAGTGTTTCTAGTCAAAACGGAACCATCCCCAATCTCTCTCTCACACATATATTTCATGGCTGCAGAATCGAACTCAAATTCTTCATCAAATCTCAGAATCGTTGTCCAAAACAACCCTTCAGACTCACAACTCTCTGAATTGGGTATCAGATCGTGGCCTAAGTAAGTCTCTCTCTCTCTCTCTCCCTCCCTCCCTCCCTCCCTCTATATATATGTATATGTATGTGTCCATGTTCTCTTATGAATATATTAGCTTTGTGTTTCTGGTGAATATTGAGAAGATGGGGCTGCCCGCCGGGGAAGTACCAGCTAAAATTTGACGAACAAGAAACCTGTTATCTACTCCGGGGGAAAGTGAAAGTGAAATCTAAATACTCATCGGAAGTAGTGGAATTCGGCGCCGGGGATCTTGTGATTTTACCGAAGGGACTCAGTTGCATCTGGGATGTATCTGTTGCAGTCGACAAACACTACAAATTCGACTCGTCTTCACCTTCATCATCATCGTAATCAAAATTCTTGATTATCACTACTTGAAAAACAGGGATTTTTAGCATAATTTCTTTGCTGATGCTCGTGTAATTTAGTTAATTAATTCTTCTGTTAATAGGTAAATTCTTGAAAAATGTAAATCAAACAATTAATATATTCATAATTAAAATTAAATTCTTTCCTTTGTTTTTCTTCTGAATAAATAGGGTTGTATTGTGTATAGGAAACTGGCTATTTAGCGATCAAAAGTCGGTGAAATAATTTGATCAATGCATTTTCTTCAACAACTCCATGTTATAAAATTCAGCCCTTATTTGTAATCCATTAAAATTAAAATTCATTTTTCTCTTCTTATCAACCACTTATTTTCTAATATAATAATATTACGTATATATTCAAAAAAATTCCCTTTTCTAAACAACGACGATTTTTTGGGAAAACATTATTTTCAATAGTAATTTTTAGAGAATATGAAGTTAAAAAATAATAAAAAAATTTGATTTTACGTGTAAAATATTTTATGTGAATGTGTGATTGAAAATGAATATATAAAAAAATGAATTTTGAAAGAATAAGAAACAAACAGGGGCTTAATCACACATTTTTCAAAAATTACTCTTTAAAAATACTTTTTTTTTCCAAAAAATTTAATTAAAATGGAAGCCAAACAAGAGCTAAAGAGCATTGGCACAAGTTAAATAATAATTTAATCTGATCAACCCTAGCCCATATTTGATAATCATTATTTCAAATATCTTTAATTCTCATACTTATTTTCAACCAACCACGAATCTAGGATTGAAGTCAGCTAGAACGATCGTTGATCTTTTACTATTGACCGTCAACAGTCAACAACCGTACTAACAAGATCGTTAATTAATATTTAATAAAATAATATAAAAAATTCTTTAATCTATATGTATATACACTAAAACGTAAAAATCATAAGCTTATGAATATATAGTCCATGTTTGACCCCCATTAATACATTTTTTTTCTCCTCTTATCAATCACACTTCTCTCAATAAAATAATATTACATATAAACTCAAAAAATTTTTTTACTTTTTAACCATATATACTTCAAAAAACATTATTCCAAAATTAATTCTTGAGAAAATTGTAGCCGCGATCCCAAACCTTTCATTTTGTTGCAAATTACACTCAAATCTTTAATTGTTGTGGTCGAAGTCCCAAACCTTTATATGTAATTGCAGCGTCGGTCTCAAACTTTGAATTTCGTCCAAAAATAGCCAGTCAACGTTGCTACAATAATTTTGACTCGAAAAATTGCAGCGCCAGTCCTAAACATTTCATTTTATTGCAGATTACACCCAAATCTTTAATTTTTACGGACGAATTCCTTAACCTTTACATATAATTGCAACGTTGGTCCATTAACGCATTCCTTCCATAAAACCGTCAGTCAACGTTGAAATAATAACTTTGATTCGAATGACAATTTAATTGATAGGTAAAATTGTTAAAACAAGTTATCTGAAAAATGTTTGTCTTCTTCAAATTCTTCAATCTTTTCACAGCCATCACATTTTCATCATCGATAACTATCTGATTAGATAACAATCTAATTCGATTTGTTATAATAATTGAATCGATAAATTATTTTTATGACACATTTTCAATAAAATAAATAAATAACAAAATAAAAATAAATAAATCGGATCAGATTGTTATCTGATCGGATAGTTATCGATGATGAGAATGTGATGGCTGTGAAAAGATTGAAAAAATTGAAGAAGACAAATATTTTTTTGGATAACTTGTTTTGACAATTTTACTCATCAATTAAGTTGTCATTTGAATCAAAATTTTGTTTCAATGTTGACTGACGATTTTATGAATGTAATGCACGAAATTGACCAATGTTGTAATTATATGTAAAAGTTTGGAACTTCACCCGCAAAAATTAAATGTTTGAGTGTAATCTGCAACAAAATGAAAGGTTGGGACGGCGCTGCAATTTCGGAGTCAAAATTACTGTAACAACTTTGACTGACGATTTTTTGAACGGAATTCAAGGTTTGGGACCGACACTGCAATTACATATAAAGGTTTGGGACTTCGACCGCAAAAATTAAAAGTTTTGGTGTAATCCGCAACAAAATAAAAGATTTGGGATCGCGACTGCAATTTTCCCCTGACATAATTCAATAGGATTAGACAATCAATTCACACAATCTTTTACTAGAACATGTCACGGTCTGTTTAATATTAAAATTAACTAAACAAGCATTATATATTAACAAAATCAATTAAAATTGGTTCCGATTGAACAATTAAAATTGTTCAAATTACTTATAATTTGCAAAATTCCTAATAATCGTTTGTGCATGAACTAGGTAGGGTTTTTTCTTGAATTATTTATCACAAATTACAGTCATAAATCATAACTCATAAATTAAAAATAAATAAATAAAAAAAAAGTGTCAAGAGAGGTAGAGGCTCACCGCTCACAAATCATTGAGACCGGAGATCAATGATCGGAGATGCTCGGAGTTCGCGATGACTCGATGGTTACGGGCAACAGGTAAAGGTAAGGGTTGAGTGGCAAGTGCACAGACAATGAGAATGAGAAAGCTTAGTAAACTTTCCTTCCATGAATTTGGAATTGGTTGGATTAGGAATTAAGGATACTGGTTTTGTAATTTCTATGGGAAAAATTCATAAATCATACTTTAAGTATACACTATTTCATTGGTGACATATTTCAAAATTAGTTGGTCGCAGATCAAAATTTATAGATCACACGGTCACAAACTTTCAAATTAGTTCGTCACAGATTTTTTCACGATCACAGATTATATAATTTTTAAATCACGGATAACAAAATGGTTGGTCACGGATTATATTTTTAGTCACAGAATGTCACACGAACACAAATTTCCAAATTAGTTGGTCACAAATTTTTTCACGGTCACAGATTATATAATTCTTAGGTCACAGATAATAAAATGATTAGTCACAGATTATTTTTCGATCACATCAATAATTTTTCCTTTTTTTTCAATCACATATTAAAATTTTTAAAGGTCACAAGTTATTTCAAGGCCATAAATTAAAATTTTTTATAGGTCACAAATTTAAAAAATCAAAACTTTTATTGGCCACAACTCGATTACAATGAGTCATAGTCACAATTTTAATTGGTCACACTCAATTACATGCACAAAATAATCACAGTCACCTCCAACCTCATGTCACCGCCCGACACCTACTACTGCACGCACGCACAAAATAATCACAACCACCAATATTTACAGTCACCAATAACCACGCACAAAATTATCAGTGTCACCTCCAACCCCATCTCGCCGGCACGATCGACACCAACCGTTGCACGCGTGCGCGCACACCACAACCTCACGGCAAAACCACCACCGCACACACCGTCTCCCGAATCCAGATGCAGCACTTCCAACTCTCATTTCACTACCAACACCACCCGTCAACCACAGCAAATCTCCAGGCACCAACAACCTCCTCTACCACCGCTAGAAACCACCACCACCACCATCACAATCACAACCACCACCAACCAAATACCACTACGAAACCAGATCCACTAAAAATCCCCAAATCGCCACCACCACCACCACAGCAACCGCGATGCCACATCACAACGATCACCAACTCACCACCACCACCACCGCAACCACCAACAACCGCCAAAATCAGTACCACCACCACCGCCACCACCAACAACTGCAAGCACAATTTAAAAAACAAAGAAAAAATCAACGATAATCTGTTCGATTTGCAACCTGCATCCGTCACACACCACCACCCATTTTCTTCTCTGGCCCGATTTGCCACAGAAGATGAAGAAGAAGCAGAGGAAGGAGTCAAGCACGACGGACTCTATGACGGAGATGACAGACCAGACGATGGTCTAGATTCGAAAATCACAAAAGCAATGCCAAACGCCGTGACTCGAGGCTGGTGGTGAAGCTACTGAAGTTGAAGCCATTGCTCCAAGTAGGCGTCAAATACGAGGGGAAGATCCTCCTCCAAAAATGACATCGGGAGAGAGACGCTGATGTTGATCCATCGGAAAGCTGACGCTGCCGTCGACCACTGAGACATGGCTAAATTGGGGAGGGGGGATGGAGCGTGAGAGAGATACGGGGGTGAGGGAGTGAGAAATTAGGGATTTAAGGTGGGTGGGATGGGTATAAATTAATTTTTATAATATTATTATTAATATTTAATTAAATATAAAAAATTTGTATTTATATATAAAATATCTGATTTTTGAAAATTAAAACTTGAAATTTGATTTTTGAATTTGAATCTTGAAATGTAGGTTTTCATGTAATTACCACTTCTTTTCAATTCAATCGGTTCCAAGCAGCTAATTGGATTTGGGCCTTTTTTTATATATATATAAAAAGGATAGACCCAAACTTAAAAAAAGGCCAATCCACTAACATGGCTTCTTCTTTTTTTCCATCGATGCACCCACCTGCGATTCAATCTTCAGAATTCAACCTTCATCCTGAAGGCGATCTAACGCTGGTGGATCTAGTGCACGCGGCCACGTTACCTCGTCGGGTGCTGAATCCAACGCTATTTTCAATCACATGTTTCCAAAATAAAATATTTTACGTGTAATTAAAAAAAATTCATACTTTTTAATTATACATTGTTCAAAAAACTAATATTTAAAACTTCATATTTTAAAAATAATTGTCAACAAACAAGGGGCTAATATTTATCCAAAGATTTTGCTTGATTCGCAACTTTTATTTACTTATTAATATATGTTGACATCCGACCTCCGAGGTCGTTATGTACAATTTGTTGTACGCATTAAGCTCATTCTAATTTAAGCTCGAATATTTGAGATCAACTTGTATTAACTATTGTCGAGGTTCGAGTGGACATAATAATTGAAGATTCCCTACACATTGTACAAATAGTCAATCAACAAGTGACATTTGGAAGGTCTTACATCAGCACCCACCAATTCCACCAATCGCATGCCTTAGCTTCATTCCCTAATTAGTTCATTAATTGTTGAGGACCACATGTAAGGTTAACTCATGATGATTTGATAGAGCCGAGCTCAGTAACCAATACAAACATGTCAATGATGTACTTTCTCAACTCGGTACCGTAACTGATAAGACAAGAAAATAAAAAATGCATGATAATCCTTCCCTATAAAATGGAGGATAAGAGTCTTGAAAAAGGAGAGGATGCTCTAAACGCTTGATATTTTAAATATCTCATTGAGGAAAAAGAGTAAATGCTTGTAGTTATAATTATAATTTGCAAGTCGTGATCAATAAAACTCTTATTTCCATTTTAAATTGGCTTGAATCTAGTTCATACAATTTTCGACGTCAACAATATACATATTTCGTATGATTCGTAGCTTATAATCACTTGAAATTTAATTTAAGACCTCGTGAGCATGCTCTTCGAAAGAAATGGTTAAGTGAACTAATTTACTCGTCTGAGTGGGTGGCGGTTTCGAACGGGATTACATATTTACTACTTTGCATAACAATTATTATTTCAAACCTATTTATTGTTTAACAGTTATTATTTCAAACCTTTTTAATTATCACACTCATTTTTTATCACACAATTTTACAATAAAATATTTTTCACGTAAATCTAAAAATTTTCCTTACTTTTTAATCACATATTCTTAAAAAAAAACTATTTTAAACTCAATTTTTTTTTTTAATAATTTCCATCAAACAAGGGCATAATATTTATCCAAATATTTCGTATGGTTCACAACTACTATTTATCTATCAATCTATATATTTCGTATGGCTCGTAGCTTATAATGACTTGAAATTTATTTTAAGACCACGTGAGCATGCTCTTCGAAAGAAATGGTTAAGCGAATTGATTTACTCATCTGACTGGGTGAAGATTTCAAACGCAATTACGTATTTACTACTTTGCTTATCTTAAGTTCCCAATATACGGATGTATTTGGTTTTACCTATCGATTCCACTTATTGATATATCAACTTTTGAATTCACTAATATAGTAACCAGTATCATGTTGCGGATTTAAGAAGTCAATAGTGTAGAGTTTGATGTTTTATTTTTTTGCACGATTATGCTGTAGAGATTAAACTACGCACACTTGTTCATCGCAATTTGCAAGTATAACGAGAATGAAAACTTGTTCTGGATACCACGATGATTTGAAACAAGAGACTTGAGAAATTTTTTCAGAAAAATGAATTGAAATTGCTAATGAGTTTATATAAATTTGTGCGGTAATTAAACTTTAATTTGTTTCAATTGGATTACTAAACTTCAATTGAACATTGCTAATGAGTTTTATATAAATTTTCCGTGCGGTCATCGATCTTTAATTCGACTCAATTTGATTACTAAACTTCAAATTTAATTTCAAATTTCTCTCCACCATCACCCGAATTACTTAGTTTACAATCACGCCTTATCGAATCATCCATTAATCGTTGCATGATAAACCAATTTTATCATTACATCACGTCATATTATGCCCCCGTTTGAAACCCATTTTTTATCTCATTCTATTTCTCATTCTTCATTTCAACCACACATTCTATCAATAAAATAATATTACACATAAACCCAAAAATTCTCCTTACTTTTTAACCACACAATCTTCCATCAATCACTATTCCAGAATTTTTTTTTTTCATTTCAACCACACATTCTATCAAAAAAATAATATTACACATAAACCCAAAAATTCTCCTTACTTTTTAACCACACAATCTTTCATCAATCACTATTCCAGAATTTTTTTTTTTATCCAAAATGGGTGTCAAACAGGGGCTATATCTTTTAATATTTTAATTTAAAGATATTATCATAATTTATTTTAACATTTTCGTTTTTTCTAGAGTGCCACGTAACTATTATATGGAAGAAATTTGAATTATCTTTGAAAAAATGTTTTGTTTTCTCCATGGTTACTATTGGTTCGTGTTAAGCACGCATAAAAGTGGGCAAGTGTACCAGACAGTCATCAATTGCCCGATAACAAGGTGCCGGTGTCTACACCGGCAATAAAGCTCCCCCACCACCTCTCCCTCTTTTTGCCAATCCTTCACTTTGTTTTTACTTTACCAAGATCCATCCACCTTTTCACACTCTTTCTCTCAATCTCTGCGCCTACTTACATTTGCTTTACATTACTTTCCACTGTTAGATCTCTGCTGCATTTCGTTGATCTACTGAATGCGCACTGAAAGTTTGAAACCACCCGCATTGTTGAGTTTTGAGTTAGGGTTTGTTTACTGGTTGGCGTACTCCGTTGCCTATTTAATATAGTTTTTAAATTTTCGTGGTGGACGGTTTTGTCCGCGGACGGAGCTTCACCGGAACACCAGACAACTAGCTTAACAGAGTTTTGTAATGAGTACAATGTGAATTGGTTTTGGGGGAGAGAAAATGCTTCTTTTTCTCCTCTATCTGCTACCTCTGCTTCCAGTTAGCTTCGGTAATGAGTTTTCCGTTTTTGGCTGTATGTGTATTCGAAAAACTAAGAATATTAAGGAAAAGAATAAAAGTGATTTCCTTTTTATTTGAATTAAAGAAGGATTCATGATCACTCAGGAACAAATTCAAAGTAATTTCACCTACTTTTCCATTGGGAATTAAATGTCAGAAATGTTAGGTTCTTTTTGTA
Organism: Fraxinus quadrangulata; assembly: GCA_903798255.1. Lineage (NCBI taxonomy): Eukaryota > Viridiplantae > Streptophyta > Magnoliopsida > Lamiales > Oleaceae > Fraxinus > Fraxinus quadrangulata. The sequence goes on along the minus strand of CAIGRB010153315.1, from coordinate 29,762 downwards.
CATCTTTTTCCTTTTCAACAATTGAAGAAGGAACCCTCCTAAGAATGATAATCCAGCAGTGTAATTGTTTATTGAAGTTGAAAACGTGGAATATCTAACAGTTCCTTCTGAAATGAAACGAGTCACCGTTGTTGCGTCATATCCTTCTATATTGTTTCTTGTACATTATAATTAATGAGAATATTTAATTTCCATAGAGAAAAACTTATATGCTTAGCGTATTCTCGGAAAAGAAGCATTTTTCAATTTGAGTGCATGGCGTAAAGCTAAATCTGTTTTGAATTCTTTTCCATAGGTACTTGCATTTGTGCACTTTACACCTTTGTTGTAAGTTATTTGAGTTATTAAGCGCTTACAGCTGTTGTGATTTCTGAGTAAATAATCTAGTCATATTATAATTAAATATGCTGTGATGTATGACCAGAGCAGTTTGTACGCTGGATATACTAATTTCAAGTTTAGACATGATTAGTCAAAGAGCGTGGATGCTATTTGTGGTTATCTTGTCCTTTCATGTGCAATGAAAGTTATATAATTCCTTAAGGCCTGGTCACAGTCACACAGAATGTTTTTGTAAGAATTTTCCGAGTCAATTTTGCATTTGTGGTAAAATCTTGGCTTATTTAATCATCAACTCCCAAGCACCCAATTTTCTGTAATATCAATAGAAATATAATAACAAGAATGGACCAAGGGAATATATTGCTAATAGATCAACCTAAAGCTAAAGAATTTCAATCTTAGACAGGAATTCAAATTAATGGACTACAACATTAATTTTCTGTTGAGATTATTTTTATTGAATTCCTAGTTTTAATTCTTAAGTTGGTTCTCATCTGTACTTCGAATCTTGATGAACCAAGTTTTCTACTTGCTCAGGGATTCCCTTGCAGCACATCTACTTGTCTCCATCTCAATTGCCAAGCCTAGCATCCATTGCAAGGAAAACTTCTCTAGAGCGTGGTAAATTAGAACTCTGTAATTTCTTTTCAATTACAATAGCAGCTGATTTCCCCCTTCCAATGTTATGTTTCCTCACTTATAATGCATTATGTTGGTTTTCCTTGGACTGGATTGTGCTGTAAATGATTGTTGGAAACTGTATCATCTTTCTTCTGAAAGAAAATAATGATTGTGCAGAGCTGTGCGCTTGAACTATTAATGATTTACACTTTATCTTCTTTGTTTTCTTTTGATTTTTAATAAAATTACAACCAATGTCTTATTGCTACTACATGTAGAGATTATTAACAAAAAAAATTGTGCTACTTTTCCAGTGAGCTTAATGTCCATTAGTATATCATTGGATCAATTTAAAGCGCTGCATAGACGGCATTTTAAACCTCCTTTGATTTCACTGAACGCGCCTTCTCCTTCTCCAGCATCTCTAGGTATTAAAAGCATTTATATTCTCTCCTACTTATTTTATATCTTTTAGCCTTTTACTGATATGGCACCTTTTGATAATAGGCCCAGTTGCGGCACCTATTGGTCGTACTCGATCAAGGCGTCACCACCACCATCGGGTGAGAACTCTTGTGATTTCTCCAGCTCCATCGACTGTAGCAGGTATCTATTCAGTGAACACCCCATAATTATAGTGACCATATGTGAGTACTTGGGTTTGCATCTGTCTGATGTTTCGAGAGTAGCTTCAAATATTTTTTGTGTCCCCAAGGAGATAGACTGTTGCCACTATGTCTTGGTCAGAGCCACATCTGTAGTTGAAACTACTAAAGAAACCAGAGGAAAACAAAAAGAAGAGCATAGTACGTATGATTGATGGAAGAGAACTTCAGATGAAATGTACATGCTTATTCACATCTTGCTGGGATGGAAGTTATTGGTCTATGGTGTGAAATTCTTTCTTGTCAATATGACGAAACTATATTAGATTATTATGACCTGTTTGGGGGGATTCTTTTTCCCTTAAATGATTGTGTTACGTTGTTCAATACAATAAGAGGCTAGTGTCTTCAAATTTCCATTCACCTATTTCTGCTTTGATATGAAAATAGAGAGTAAATGGATGAGTTCTATATTCTCTAGTGTCGAATAGAATACCCAAGCTAAACTAGTAGAGCTATGTAGCTAATTAAATTGTATTAAAGTGAATTAGTTCGACCCTATTATTAAGCTGAAATTGTATGCTGCCTGTTAGAATCTTTATTGGCCACCGGTACTGGTTTGTTAGATATGGTGTAAACAATCCTCCTTGGTGAATAAATACAAATGGCGATGTATAAGGCTTGGTAGTTCGGCCAACCCTGCTTTCCTATCTCCTGGGTTGTTTCTTGCACTTCATCTTCTTCATAAAATCCTTCATATAGCAGGCGAGTAAAACAAGCATTTCTCGCTTATCTTAGGATGTGAGGGGATGGTGTTCGCGAAAATATGTTCGGGTTTAAATCACCGCAAGTGTACGGTTCGTTGACAAGTAATAAAGTGGAAATCCTAAAATTTCAAGTATCGTTCCCACGAGAATTGATTTAACTTGATTTTTATTATCGCGACCTGAATCGAATCTATCAAATTTGCGATGAGTTTTTCAGATTCTATGATTAAACTAAGACTAACATGCAATTTAAACTAAAATTACGAACTAAATGCAAAAATGGCATTTCAATGCAAAAGATTTGAGTAAAATTAATGTATAAAAAAGCGCACTAGGATCCCAAATCACCAAGTAAAGTTCACTTTTAACCCCTATTTCACAATTTGATAACACGATGAATTGGTTGAAAAATCAATGTTTCTAACTTATCCAAGAATCTCTTTCGAGTAGAATTGAACCTATTTTAGCATACCATTTGACTATATTTCTATGACAAATGTAATATACAAGAATGCATGACGTTTTGTAAACACTTAGAGATTCACATAAAGTATAGCGATATAATTCTATCCCTAGGAACCCTACGAAGATTTATACCTTGTTAAGTTTATTTCCCTTCTTTCGAATGCATAAAATAAACCACTAAAACTCACACAATTATCGTACACTATAATCGTGGAGGCAAGAAAGTGTACATAAATCATTCAACATTCATCAAATGTGTTTAAATATCAAATTGCAAATAGAAATTAAAGGATCACAATGCGAGGTTCATCGTTCACCTAGTACATAAAAAGTTTAGCCTAACATGGGTAAAATAAAAGAACAATAAAAAAAATAAAAAGAAAATATCACCAAAAACTTGAATTAAATCTTGAAATCTTGAAGATTGAAGTGAAAATCCTTGTTCTTGTCTTCTTGTTAACTCTTCAATGTGTTTTTTCTCTTAAAGAATGCGTAGTCCTCTTTTTGGACGAGATTAGGGTTATAAAGTATGTAGAAATTGAGTTTCTATAGGAGTTTGAAGTAAATAAGGAAACCAGAAATTTCGTGTCGGGAGTGTACTATGCGGTCGCATGGTATAAACCCATGCTACCGCATAGAACAACCAAATTCAGCCTTAAAGGTCGCTGAAAATACCCATGCGGTCGCATTGATTTAACACCATGTGGCCACATGGTTATAAATTTGCTCCACCGGACAGCTTTCGGTATTTTGATCATATCTTTCTCTTCCGATACCCAATTGAGTTGATTTAGAATGCGTTGGAAAGCTTACTTAAATGGCTACAAATCTTCCAAAATTATAAATCTTCAAATTCGAACTTCTTGTATGCCAAAAATGAGTCTCAAACTAAGACTAAAAATTCGAAGCATAATTTTTTCGGCTGAAAGTTGATATATGATAGTATTCCGACTATATTTTATCCCTTTGGCATCTTTCCTTATCCAATTGATGCCTAACGCTCTCAACTCTTCATCGTAAGGTTCGATACAACTTTTTAGCAATTGCACTTTAGTCCTTGAATTTTGATTTTCTTCCATTTCAATCCTTTTACGCTTGTTTCTTCCAAATTTCATCATGTTCATCAATGTTGTCCTACAAAATATAGTTTATATAGAATTATGCCATATTTCAACATGTTTATCAATAATTGTCTATATTTTGTGACATAAATAAGTGTGTAAAACGCACTTATCAGATGGCATTGAGTAGTAGCAGACATGCTTGAATGCTGGTATATACCTTGTCCAAAAAGAAATGCATTAAAATTAGTTGAAAAAACTTTTCTGTTGTTGATAAAGAAATTCATGAAGAAATCCCGAAAAATAGTGTGCCTGTAATGGGTTAACTCTCACATGGGGTTCATTATAAGCACAAGAATTTACAAGTTCAGAGCTGAGTGGAAAGTCAACTATTCTTGTGATTGTCTTTGTCTAAAAAGAAATCGAAAGAATGTTGATGATGGACACTCATAAAAAGAACTAGAATTGTGGAAGAAGGGGAAAAGGGAAGAGAAGAAAAGAAAAGAGAAATAAAATGAGGAAGAGAAGAAGAGGGAACAAAGGGGGGAGAATAGAGAGGGGAGAGAAAGTCAGTTTATCCAATAATCAGTTAACAGCATAATTGGGAAGTAATTAATTTTTAATCACTTATGATCAAAATGTAGTTTTTTTCCGCATATATCATAGGATCCACAACTACTATCCACATATTCTGACCCACAACTTATAATCATTCAAAATTTTAATTTAATTACTTCCCGATTATGCACTTATGCAATGCATTAACATTGTTTATAAAGGGTTTTAGTTAGTCTACTTTCTGTAGAAACCAACCAAGGAAATAAAATCTGAATTGAGTCAAAATAGAAAATTACAGGAAACTGATATAGAAGTAATTAAACTTAGCACAGCTTCAATGTCCGGAGGCAATGCTAACTTCCAACTCCCATATTCTTTCTGATCAATTTTGGCTCGAACTCCTCTATCACTTAAAGGCCATGGCTGGTCGTGATGATTCAGCAGCTGGCAATGCTAACTTTGAACCCTTTTATTCTTTCTCTTCACTTTTGTACTTGGGACTCCTCTTTCTTACCCAAGGCTTTTGGTTTTGATGATCTTGCAGTTAGTAGCTCATATATTTAAGGATCTCTATCAAATATTACAAATTAGTTTGTATTGTCACGTTTGGTCTTAATCCTCAACAGATGTCATTGTATATAGTTTTGGCTGAAATATCTTAAATGAGGATCCATGGGCCTGGTACGGTCGGTATAGCTTTCTGTGTATATAGAACCCTTGGTCTTCTCTTGGTTATGGCCAACACAGTACCCATTCTTCTGTAGTACTATTCATTATGATCTCTGAAGGGTTTTCTGCATACGGATTCTAGGATATTTTCCCCACTTTTAAATGCTTAGTCCTATCTGCACAATACACTTACCAAATTTTTTGCTGCATCGCATTGCCTATTAAGGTAGCGTTGACCTCATTGTAGTGCATCAATTAGCACACGCTCAATGTCAAAGTCTTATTCTGCCTGCTGCTGTTTTTAACTTGTTAAATGTTGTATTGAAAAAAAAATTGTGATTAAATCCAGCAGGTTGTGGTCACACTTGTGCTGAGCCTCTCACTTCAGCTCCCATCGGTTCAACTTGTGGCTGTGTGCTTCCAATGAAAGTCAGACTTCTTCTAGATGTAGCACTTTATGCTATCTTTCCAGAGGTCAGTGAATTAGAAATTGAAATTGCAGCAGGCACCTATCTCAAACAAAGTCAAGTGGCCATAATTGGTGCGACTGCAGATAGTCAAAATCAGGGAAGATCAGTGCTTGACATTAACCTGGTGCCACTGGGCGAAAAATTTGATAACACTACTTCTATCCTGACTTATGAGAGGCTTTGGCAAAAGAAAGTGCCTCTGAATAGGACCCTTTTCGGTGATTATGAAGTAGTATACATTACTTACCCAGGTAAAATCGGAACTCTGATTAACATGTGGTTCAGTTTACATGTTTTTGCTTTTATAGAGCCTGAAAAATTGATTATCAGGGCTTCCTTCATCTTCATCTGGTACTTTTGGTGATGGTCCAAGTGGAAGTGCTGGAAATCAGCAAGACCCAGTCAGCGCATATTTTGCTGACAAGAATCAGAAAATGAACCCTCAAATGATTTTTGTCATTGTTCTGTCAGCATTTGTACTCTTGGTAGTTTTCTGTGTGGCGGTTGTGATACTCATAAAGTGCAGGAAGTCTAGCAGACCATTCAATGCTGTCGGTCCAATATTTCCACTATCGACAAACAAGAGATATGGTAAGTCTGCAAGTTACTCTTAGCTTTAAATTGTTTAGTGAGGAACAAATGTGGGGACAGTTTTTGAACATATTGGCATGCAGAGGCTGAAATGGCCATATATAAGAAAATGTCTCTCTAAAGATAATCTTGATAACAATATTTAAATGATATACACGTGGCCTTATCTAATAACATAAGCTTTTTAATCAAGTGGTTCAACATGGTATCAAGTTGTGAGTTTGAGTCTTACTGCCGCCCATATATGAAATTGTGCTTGCGTCAAGCTTTTTAATGGAAAAATATGAACATCACTCACACGTAAGGGGGCTTGTTGAAGACAATGTCTAAATGATACACATGTGATCCTCTTTAACAACTTAATCTTTTAGGATAAAATTTCATGGGAAGATTTGTGGATTGCTGGTATGAAGATTTTTTTTGGGTAAAAAAGGCTGGGAAAGTGTTAATTAATTAATTTAGCATTGTTATTACTATTTTTCTTTTTCCGGGAAGGGGGTGGGGGTGGAAGATGTATGCATGGACTTTTAGTTTCTTGCAGTAATTATTTGAATATGTTTGGGCTAGGAGTCATGTGATTAATAGTATTATTATGATGACCAAGGTGGATTTTGTGTTGAATATCCCTGGATTTTTATGGAAATTTGTCTATTGCCTCAACCGTTTAGAGATTATAAACTCACTTGATATCTTTACCCCTTTTTCTATGTTGCAAGGGACTGGATCTATATTCTCAAGTAGCCCAAGCAACTCTATATCTGCATCTCTTGTTGCGACCATGCCTGCTTCAGTTCTTTCTGTTAAAACATTTACACTTGTAGAGCTTGAGAAAGCTACGGATAAGTTTAGTTCAAAAAGAGTTTTGGGCGAAGGGGGGTTTGGACGTGTTTATCTTGGGATCATGGGAGATGGAACTGAAGTCGCTGTTAAGTTGCTTACCAGGGAAAATCAAGATGGAGATCAAGAATTTATTGCTGAAGTTGAGATGCTAAGCCGATTGCATCACCGCAACCTTGTAAAGTTAGTTGGTATATGCATTGAAGAACGTCCACGCTGCTTGGTCTATGAGCTAGTTCCAAATGGCAGTGTGGAGTCCCACTTACACGGTATGCTTCTCATTTCCACCAAATTTATGAGTTCGAACTTATAGATATTGGTGTGATATCTGAATATATTCCTTCACGAGAGTTCAAAAGGGATAAGGGCACGATAATTTGCTTGTATAATCATTCTTGATCCTATCTCTGTCTCAGATTAACATTGCAGACACACCTCTTCTGCAGATAAGGATGTACATGCTGATTTTTATCTGACCTTATGTGAATAAATCGAGTTACTTGTGTCTCAGGTGAAGACAGGAAGAAAGTGCCTCTTGACTGGGATGCACGGTTGAAGATTGCTCTCGGTGCGGCAAGAGGATTGGCTTATCTTCATGAAGATTCTAATCCTCGTGTAATTCATCGAGACTTCAAAGCCAGTAATGTTTTGTTAGAACACGACTTCACCCCCAAGGTTTCAGATTTTGGTTTGGCTAGGGAAGCAACAGAAGGAAGTCATCATATTTCAACTAGAGTCATGGGAACATTTGGGTATGTTTCTTTCCTCCGCAGAAAATTGAATGAAAAATGGTTTTCTCATATTACTGCTATAATAGGACTATAGAAGCTCGAGGAAGATGCAATTCTGATTAATATTCTGAATCATGTTAAGAACTTGTTTGGTTTGGAAATAATCAATCCTCTTTAGAACAATGCTAGGTTATCAGTTTAAAAAATAAAAAAATTATTGCACAATATTTATCCAATTAACACTTGAAGATACAGGCACTATACCGAGAATTTGCATCTTGAGAAATCACAAGTTTTTTTTTTTTGCTTGCCCATCAAAGTTGCGTTCCATAAATCAAAATATCAATTTGGCATAACATCATAGTTTGGTTAGAATGTCCATTTAACTGAACATGTCACCAAATGTATAATGTGATTCAATCAGCTATAATAATGCAAACCATACAGATTTGATGTCGTAGGGCCGTCATGAATAACGATTCTTTCCCTTTCCTTTTTCCTTTTCAATGGTTTGTTCTTCCCTTCTGTTCATTTCCTGAAAATTCAGCTTATGAATTCTGATTCCACAACATCTTTGTCTTCCGCCATGCTTGCTACTTCAACTACAACTATTATATTTTGGAAAAGAGCAGTTTGTGACAGCCATCTAAATTGTGGAATGCAGGTATGTTGCACCTGAATATGCAATGACAGGACATCTACTTGTCAAAAGTGATGTTTACAGTTACGGGGTTGTTCTATTAGAGCTTCTATCTGGAAGAAAACCCGTGGACATGTCTCAAACTCCCGGACAAGAAAACCTCGTGATTTGGGCACGATCTTTGTTGACTAGCCGAGAGGGCTTGGAGCAGTTAGTGGATCCTTCCTTGGCTGGAACTTACGATTTCAACGATATGGCAAAGGTGGCAACCATTGCTTCTATGTGTGTTCACCCAGAGGTGACAAATAGACCTTTCATGGGAGAAGTGGTTCAAGCACTAGAACTCATCTATAACGACACAGATGAGACTTGTGGGGATGCTTATAGTCCGAAAGAGTCTTCTGCTCGGGAACCTGACTTCAAATACGAGTTTCCCCATTCTGACAGCAGTTGGTGGAATGCTGGTGGGATTACCCCACGGTTGACATATGGGCAAGCCTCTCCTTTCATAACAATGGATTACAGTTCAGGCCCTCTAGAAGGATTTGAAAACAGACCATTTTCAGCTTCAGGGTTCGTCGAGGGTGGGGTTGCCTTGCCTATAAGGCATGGTAATAGATCAGGTCCTTTAAAGACAATTCGGAGTAAACGAGCTTTTTATAGATTACAGGGTAGTATGAGTGAACACGGTGGCCTATCTAGATGTGCTTGGAATGATGCCACTGGATACGAAGCTTCCTTTTAGATCAATTAAAATGTACAGTTCCGGGGACTTTTTTATTCAGAAAGTTCTTTCAAATGTAGCTTTAGGCAGCTGAAATTGGCACAATTTCCTTACGTCGAGGTGGTCTATTTGTATGCTGCGTATTAGTTTTTTGCAGGTTCAGTGTTTGATGAACTAGCAACTCTTCACTTTTGATTGGACAGGAGTCTCCATATCTATGCTAGCTTGAGCTTCTTGAAAAATGTTTTGTTGATCTTGGGGAGCCCAGTATGTGGACCGGACCAATATTGGGTTGGGCCCTTTTTTAATACTCTAATGCAACACGTGAACTTCCCGTCAATTATGGCGATAATAGAGACATTGTCCGCACGTAATGCGAGGGAATTGACGGCCACGATTGAACCGAATGCAGTTCCTGATTTTATACAGTTGATCTGATAACGACACTTTTGTCGCACGTCTTCGAATGCTTCACATGAGTTCTATTACCCTATGAAGCTCATCTATGACAGCACGCGCATTTTCTCACGCGTGGCCACACCGTCCCGCCCTTTTTTATTTTGCCCTTTTTGTTATTAAAAAATATATGAATGCACTTTTTTTTCTTGTTTGTTATTAAAAATCTAATTGGCATCTATACGTGAAAAAATCGTGTAAATAATAGTTAATTTAGACGTTAAAATGTAGGGGATTATCAGTTGAATTGGAAATAAATGTTAAATACATTTTGACTTTAATCGTGAGTCGTGTTAAAGTGACACCTATCTTAAACGTAAATTCTCCAATTAAATAGGTTGGAATCCAAATCTCACTGGAAAATATTGGAGTACTTATAATTTAAAATTTTTGCTTATTTCAATCACAATACTCTCATAAAATAATGTTATACATAAACTAGAAAATTTTCTTATTTTTTATACATACTTTCTTCAAAAAATAATTATTTCAAAATATTTTTTTTCCCAAATTCCTATTTTAATGGAACCTATACAGGGTTAAATGATGTTGCAAATTAGTAAGCTTTTTTTAATTAAACATGCTTTCCAGTGGAAAACCGAAGATTTGATCGAGTGAAAACCTGTAGACGCTTGAGCACGTAGCGGACTCATCTTTAAATGAACTTACGATAGTCGTGTCGTTTTGTGATTGGTTCAGCCCTCGAACAATTTGGCTAGATTTGTGTTATTAGATAATGAATAATTCTATTTATACATTCCTCGTGTACATCATAATTTACATTGTGTGAGGTATAAAAATCGAGATAATTGATTGTTTTAAGTGTTAAAAGAGTAATATTATTTATTATCATAATGACGGAATATCGATTATATGACAACTCGTTATTTCTCATATTTCTTTCTTTCTCTTCTCCCTCTCTCATAACAATTAAATTGCACAATCTCATTGCTCTACACAAACTGCTACATTCTCGATATTTCATCATTATAATGATAAATAACATTATTCGTGTTAAAATCAATGACAAAATTGTGTACCACATTACACTGTCAAAAAAGTTGTCAACCATAAATGTACACCAAGCAAAACTTATAAATAATTGCCACTATTTCCCTCTGATTCCGACTCTTCTAATTAAACGGGCTATTAATACTTAATTATCTTTAATTGAAACTAATAAATCTGCAATCACACTCAATTACCGAGAATACCGTTCCTCGAGATATAAAATAACAGATATTACCACTCATGAACACGACTTTGCCTGGTCATGCCTTGTAACATAAATTTAATTTATTTTCTTGTCAAATATTCTATAGGACTCGATAAGTTATCTTTCTTCACGCTTCTGTTGAATGAAGCATCGAGCTTATGCTTTTTCTTAGGATTTCACCTTTTAGGCTAGTACCTAGTTCGATAGTTCAAACAAATTAAAATTTCGATAACCAAATCAAGAGATTATCATTACTCTGAATCATATTACTTTTCCGGCTGTTTCTCATTCTGACTCTCTCCTTAATTTTTTCGATCAAATTTTTATTTTCATCATTTCATTAATTAGCATATTTGATCCTTAATAATAGTTTTTGTCAAAATATTCGTACTTTGAAGTTAGAGAAAAATACATTGTCGCCTTTTTGTATTTATTATTACATATAAAATATAATAGCCAAATAAAATGAATTAGGCTCTCTTCACTAGCTTTTTGGATGGAAAGAGTTACTAGATAAGAGATGTGCTAATGAATGAAAGGTTGATGATAATAATATTTCAAAAAAAGTTAGGCACATACGTGCTACGATGAATAAAAATCGTCGATCTTTTGTGCAATTAAAGTGAGGCATAACCAATAAAAATTTTGGTCAGCATATGCTTCAATAGATATTTATATTCAAATCTCCGTTTGCTCCATATTCTTTATTTATTTTTTGAAAGTTAAAAAACGATTAGACACCTTACTAAACTATTTTTAGATAAAACTTTCTAAATTTTTGTTAAACTTTCAATTGGTTAAACTTTAATTTTAATTGCGTGTTTAATGAAATTCACAACTTTTGTTAACTTTACGACCACCTGTTTTGTCAACATTTATAAAATTTGCTAAAACTTTAATAAAAAAATACCATCAAACAACCCTAAGTATATGGTTGGACATTTTCCAATTTCGTCATAGATTGCAAATAGTAAAATATGGTTGGACATTTTCCAATTTTCGTCATGGATTGCAAATAGAGAATGTCCCACTCGACAGACTTTTAGAACGTTAAACTTTAGAATATACAGTCCAATAATGATTGTTCACACCATAGGCAGTAAGACTATTTTTTGGTAAAATTGAAAAAGATCAAAAGAAAGGGAAAAATGTCAAAATGATAATTGCGATTTATTTCAAACATTGTTGGATTTTTGCGGAAATTTGAAATGAAATCATTTCATCGAGACATATCACCGTGACACAATAGATAAGTGAGTAAAAATTTCGTCATATAAAGTCAATATTATTTACGTGAAAATGAAATCAATAACTTCCAAAGATTTTGGAAATGTTTTCATGCTTTTTACATGAATGAGCCAATAGGGTTAGGTGAAGGATCACGATTTTTTTGTTGTTTGCTCCGAGTTCAGTTGAAAGCTTGTTACATCTTAGAATTTTGAGAAGCATCAAGTTGCATTAGATGCAGTGGAATATATACGAAAGATAATCAACACCTCAGATATCTCATTCAATCGATTAAATTCTATCTATCTAAAAAGTCAAAAGTATTTTCGACATGATTATTTTGATCCCTCCAATTTACCCCCAACACCTTTTCCAAATTAGAAGCTTTTTGTGGGCCACAACAAATCATCTCATATAAAAAAAAAGTTGTAAATAAGAGGGGAAAAAAAAAAAAAAATTGTAACCGCGTTAGCATTTCAAAAGGTGGACCCAGTTACCATGATGTCCGCGTATTATCTTTTACATGTCTGAACCCTACCATTGCGAAGTTTGCCACTTATTGCAATATCGCGGATATAGGAGGGGTATTTATGGAATTCAGTTGCATTTAACCAACGATTTACTCGTAACAGCAAAAGACCTCACGAAGAAAACAGTAGAAAACATAAAACCTTTGCATTTTTCCCAAGCAAAATTGGGGTTTTGAATTTTTAATCTCTCTCTCTCTCTCTTTCTCGCATTCATTTTTTTTCCATTTGTTTATTAATCCGCAATATTTCTCCGATTTTCGATTTTGTTTTTCTACTTTTCAACGAAAAATCGGATCTGTGAAAGTGAAAAAATAAGTATATCAAATCTTATTCTGCTGTCAGATCTTTTGTGTATTTTTTGGATATTGAAGAAAATAAGAAGTTGGTTGTAGACCAGGAGAACTGTAGTTCATTGGAGCTTTGTTGTTTAAAATATTGATTTCGAGTGAATACTGGATTGGATTTATCAATTTTTTTTTTCGAGTGTTGGAAGTGCAAGTGCCGTTGATTCTCTTGATCTGGTATTGCTTGAATTACTCCGTCGTTTCCTGATCTGATTGGAGCCATCCAAATATGGTATGATTTGTCTTCCTTTATATTTTTATTTGTTGATTGTTTGGTCTCGGTTGATTCCTAGAATGTGCTGTTATTTTATCTTAATTTATTGAATTGCGTGTGAATATTAGCTATTTGCTTAAGTTGATTAACAGTATGTTACTAGATTTCGGCATGATTTTCCTATATTTCTAGAATAATGTTGGAAGTTATACATCTTGATTTACTTTATATGCATGCAATTTTTCACTACCAATTTGAAGTTACTGGCGTACATTTTCTCTCTAATCAATTGAATGAGGAATTAAAATAATATGAATTGGTGAATTGTTGCTGATGGGGAGGCTCTGCACCTTGGTAGCTGCATTAACAGGTTTGACTTTAATTGAAGATATCGATAGTATTTTGTCATATATCAAAGCAAAACACTTCATTGTGTATCTGATTATCAACTTTTTTGATCATTTGACAGAGTTCAACACAAATAACTTGTGAAGTTTTTCTCAACATTTTTTGGACCATTGGTTGCAATACATGAATTTTAGAAGTCCTGGTGTCTCTTTGGTGCAATAGATGAAAGTTTTGGTTTCAAAAGTTGCTGTCACTGATTGAAAATATGTTTAGTTAGTTAACAAAGATATTTTGCCATTTTAGCACACATAAAGGACGAAAATGAAGAATAATTGACATTCTTTGTTACTGTCTTTCTTCCACTTAATCAATCAACAAAACTAAAGCAACAGAAACAACACTAAATTTGTGACCCCTTTCATTATTTTCAGACTTTTCTATTGACCAGCTTTCTTGTTTCTAAACTCTGCCAGAGAATACCAGAGTGTCTATCACCAGGGGCGGATCTAGCACCCGGCGAGCCGGGGCAGCCGCCCGTGCTGGATTCGTTGAGAAAAAAAAGTTATTTATGAAAACTAATTATATTTATATATATATGTTATTGCAAAGCTTTTAAACAAACAGCGTGTAGCTCATTTGGAAGGGAAGGCATAAGTTCACGTGAGAAACCTGGGTTCGATTCCCTCAACAACATTCTTTCATTCAATTTTTAGACATAGTAAATAATAATTAATAATTGTAACAGTATTCAACAAAAACAATGTAGCTCATATGGTAGAGGGG
>CAIGRB010153289.1:18049-33553 GCA_903798255.1 Fraxinus quadrangulata | reverse complement strand
AAAATAATAATAATAAAAAAAGATAAACTCTCATCCTTTATCCGGGTTTGGGACCGGTTACTTCAATTTCGAGTAGGCGGAGTTAAAAATTGTACATGAACAACTAGTTGCGTGTACAATTTTTTTTAAAAAAATTATAAAGGTATTAAAATAAAATTTTGTGATGAATATGGTTAAATTAAATCTCACTTACTTGACTACATGTAATTTCGACATATTTATCTTGCAGTCGATAATGAGCGTCTTTCCAGTCCTTCACGCACATTAATGCTTTCAAGATATCTTCTTTTAGTCGACTCCTAATCTCGGAGAGAACTCTCTTCCTGCACTAAAAGCAGACTCCGAAACTACAATGCTAACTGAAGGCGTTAGTAGATCTTTTGTCATTGTAGAAACTACTGGCCATCGGTGTTCATACCTTCACCAGAAATCAATTCTTCTTCTAAATTTTTTCTAATTGCATTGTTACTAGGCATATTATGATTAAAGTAATCAATTAATTCATCAGGCAACGCATTTGGACTATTACTCGTTGTTTGTGTACGTGCAGTGGAAGACAAACAACAACAACAACAACTACTAGAGGAACTACATGCATATGCAGTTGAATCATATTTATATAAGTTCATGCCTTGGAATAAATTTAAAATTTCAGCGTCGTCATCTCCTATATTAGTGGGAGGAGTAGTTGTATAGCCGGAGGGTACACGAGTAATATGTGTACCTATTAGTGAAGCATATATTTCATACATTTTACATAAAGTTTGTTCCAAATCCCTATAAGTAATAGGTATATTAAACGTTAAAGCATTTGAAATTTGATCAATAACAAAATTAGTACCCGATCAATTATATTGGAGGTCCATGATGCATGCTAACGGAAATAACATGGGCAAGTCTTCCCAATATTTTCTAAATTTTAATTTCATGAAAAATATAACTGAACTACAATTGTGGTCATCTTTAAATTTATGAAAAGTCCTAGCAATTATATGCAGAAGCTCAAGGATCATACAACTAATAGGATAATAAACACCACACAAAATATTTGTAGAATCATAAAAACTTGTCAAAATTTTTGTAATTTTAAAAACTAAATGCCAATCGTGCTCATTTAAAATAGTATCGTTGTCATCTTTTATAGGCTTATTGTTATAAAATTCAGTAATTAAATATTCGAAACCTTCACATGACTTTAATAATAAGTATGTGGAGTTCCATCTATACCCTACGTCACCAATAAAGGTTTTTGTATGCGACAGCTCAGCTTCGTCACAAAATTCCTCAAATGTTTGTTTTCTACTAGGTGCAATCGTGATATAGACTAGTGCATTCTTAATTTGTTGAATTTCATCCTTAACATGTTTTAAACCGTCTTATACTATTAAATTAAAAATATGACAAACACATCGAATATGAAATAAATAACCACCGAAATCGGGTTGAAGTACCCTATGCAATTTATCGATAACATGTTTATTTATACTAGCGTTGTCGAATGTAAAAAGATGAATTTTAGTCTCGCATTTATATTCTCTAATAATGTTCATAATAGTATTAAATATATTGTTAGCATTGTGCGGGAACTCAATAATTTTAAAAGCAATAATTTTTTTATGCATGACCTAAATTGGGTCTATATAGTGTGCAGTTGCAGCTATATAATTTCTTTTATTAATCTCTTCCCACATATCCAAAGTTAAAGATATCACACCCCATATTTTTCTAAATCCGCAATCAATAGTTTCTTTGATTAAGAAAATATTCAATTGTATAAGAACGAAGAGTATTTCGACTTATCCCAATGTACCTCAGTTGAAGATATTGTTTGACATAGGAAACGAAATGTTGGTTGTCCGCTATTTCTAGTGGCAATTCCATCACGGCAACGAACTTCGCCATTCCCGTTTGAGCTTTTTCCTCCGAATACATCCATGTAGAAAGTGGCATAGTAGTAACACCGGCGCTGGACTACCAAACTGTAGTTGCGTTTAAGCAGTTGGAAGAAGCCCATGTTTGGCCGTATATGTTTTGTAGTGACGGTTGAGGTGGGTGGTTCCAATGTCTTTTTGCCATGCCAATTGTTGTTGACAGTATTTACATACTTCTTTGATTTCTGGAACTCCATCGATCACACGACCAGTTTGAACCAATTTAAAATGGTCCCAACATTTTGCCTGCTTCTTTCTCTTTTCTTCCCTCTTGCATCAAAAATATCTAATGTAGATTCTTCATCCTATTCCAAATAAATTGGATGATTAGCATCAACATCAACGTCATCCAAATCAATTGGATGACTACCTTCATGAACGTCGAAATCTTGAATATTTTCTGTAATGGGTAATTCATTTAGACTGATGAATTCATTCCCAAATTGAATTTGGGTAGGTGTTTCGCCTCCAACACTGAACAAGTTTTCAACAAATGAGTGTGGATCCATTTGTGATTCAAAATTTGTAACGAGATAATTGATGTTGAATAATTAATATTGAATGTTGAAGTAGAATCAAGAAGTGAATGTAGATTATATTGTAGTATAGAAAATCGATTAGAAATAAAATGTAGAAGAGTATAAACTATAGAATGATATTGAAATGTAGAGAGTAGAGTAGAGAATGAGAGATTTATAGTAAGTTTGGTGGAAAAAAATTAGAGAATGAGAGATTTATAGTAATAAGTTTGGTGGAAAAAAATGGATGAATAGATGAGTATTTATAGGAGAAAAATAAAATTAAAAAAATTAAATTAAATTAAAAATGGAGTGATCAAACGGTCACTGAATTTTTAATTTTTAAATTTTTTTTTGCGAGCCACAAGCTGAGCTGAGCTAGCTCGTGGCTCGCATATTACACAAGGCTCGTGGCTCGCCTTCAATGAGCCCACGAGCCTGCTCGACGAGCAGCACGTCTATATGATGAGCCGACCTGCTCAGCTCGAGCTCGTCTTTTGGACAAGCCCGAGCGGCTCGTGTTTCATTTTTGACAAGCCGAGTGGTCAAATGCCACCCCTATTGAATATTGAGAATCAGTAACAAATCATTGATTATAGAATGTCGAGACTTGGACAGAAATAATTGAAAATATGCAAATTTAAGCTTTTTATTTAGCCTATATTTGTCATTCATTTTCTCAATCTCATTTTCAACAATATATTCACGGAATAAAATAATTTGCACATAAACTCAAACTTTTTTTTGACTTTTTAATCACTATTTCAAAATTCATTTTTTCAAAAAAGAAAAAAATAATAACTCATTTTAATGTTTGTCAAACAAAGGCTTAATAATATAACCAATTACCTCAAAAATAGTTTTGAGTAGTAAAACTTTAGAAGAAAAGTCTAATCTTTCAAATGACCTAATTGACTCGAGCTAAATGAAATTTATAAAATGGAAGTACACCAAAGCTTTTGAAACTAATTAAAACCGCTTTGTGTCTCAAACTACACGTGAAAATAGCACATATCAATGTACTTAGGTATTTTCTAGTTTTTTAAGCTCACGTCGAGCATTGAATCGACAAGAAAAAAGATCAATAGTCGAAAGGTAACTAAGATCGAGATCGGATCAAATTCGATAACAAAAATACATAAATGAATTGATCAATTAATAAATACTACAAAAATATAACACGAATAAAGAATAATATCTTATCGAAACAATACAATTATGTTTTATTAGTTTAGCTTAAAAAAAATTGATAGAAATTTAAATCAAAGTCAACAATCAATTTTAATCATACATTATATGGGATCCACAACTTTTATCAACTTTTCAATAATATTTTCATTAGCTTTTATTAAAATCTACTAAAACTTTGATTAAAAAAAAAAAAAACAAGTGGTGGATTGTTGTAAATTTGTTGTTCAAAATCATATAAGTGGATGAATGATGAATTAAGAAAAAAAAAGAAGAAGAAAAAATGTGCTCTAAAATGGTCTATGTGACCGCATAAGACATTTAGGCTTGTGGTCGCATAGCAAGTTGCAGGAAAACTTCGGGCAACAAATACTATAACTATGGGACCACATAGTTATGGCCTATGCGTTCGCATAGTTGAAAAATGTGACCGTTGGTTGGGTTTTTTCGAATTTTCTGGTGGTGAATTGATGAAACATTGCACCTCTTGCTTTGAAATTGGAACCACTTCGTATGAGATAATTGAAATCTATAAATACTTGTTGTGTTCATCCCAAAATATATAAATGAATAAAAAAATATTAATTGTATTATTCATCCAACTTTTCAAAAAAAAATAAAAAACTGTCACTCTATATAGTCAAATTCCTCTTTTTCACTTGTTCATTTGAAGATTTACTTTACTTTTGATGATCTTAATTAAAGGCTTGTTTAATCCTACAAACTATTTGCCAATTAAATCATTAAAAGCATTGTCGATGAGGCAATTATATTTTGAAGGCAACGACATATTCTTTTTGTTCAAGCCTTTGTCGGATTTGATATTCATCATATTTGTCCTTTATTTTCTGGTAACAATTTCAAACGATATTCATCATTCTACTACAATGGAGAAGGAATCTACACT
Organism: Fraxinus quadrangulata; assembly: GCA_903798255.1. NCBI lineage: Eukaryota > Viridiplantae > Streptophyta > Magnoliopsida > Lamiales > Oleaceae > Fraxinus > Fraxinus quadrangulata. The sequence goes on along the minus strand of CAIGRB010153289.1, from coordinate 29,009 downwards.
CGCTCGTTACAATCAAAATGATGAATCAAGACTTAATGCGTTTGGACAAATTTGATGGTGACAACTTCACCAGGACAAACTAAAATTCCTCCTTACGGCTTTAAAGATCTTCTAAGTGCTTGATCCAAAATTGGAGACAATTCCCGATGTAACAGACAAAGACACTGGTGAGGTTCATGCAGAAAGAAAGAAATGGGAAGAGGATGAATTAATATGTCACAGCCACATTCTAAATGTGCTATCAGATCGATTATACGATCTCTACACCAACACCACTTCAGCAAAAGAGATATGGTATGCACTTGAAAGTAAATATAAGACCAAGGAAAAATGTACGAAGAAGTTTTTAATTTCTAAATATTTTAATTTCAAGTTTCTGGATAATATTTCCTTATTACCTTCGGCACATGAGTTGCAAATAATTGTCAACAAATTGAAAGCGGTGAAGATCGAACTTTCCAAAAAATTTCAAGTGGGAGCAATCATTGCTAAACTCCTCGAGGTCTTGGAAATGATATTGGAAGAAAATTCTTCACAATTCTGAAATTTTTTCCTTAGAAGATATTTAAAAAAAATCTTCGTATAGAGGAAGAGTCAAGGGCAAGAGATTAGACTAAAACTTCTTATGATGGCTCTTCGAAAGCTAATGTCGTGGACAGTGTGGACAACTCCAAAAAGTATAAAAAGAAAGGAAAACCTCTTGATCTAAAAAAGAATCGAGGGAAGTTCAAAAAAAAAACCTAAGGGACCTTGCAATGTTTGTGGAAAATCGGGACATTATGCAAGAAAATGTAGGCATAAGAAACAACCAAAGAAGAAAGGACAAGTAAATTCCATTGATGAGATTATCACTACAGTAAGCGAAATCAATATAATCCAAGGCAAAGTTCTAGGCTGATGGTATGATACATGTGCTACTATCCATGTTTGTTATGATAAGTCTCTTTTCAAAACTTATCGGACATTGAAGATGGTCAAGAAATCCAAATGAAAGATGAACGAAGATCAAAAGTGATTGGCAAAGACAATATGGAAATCATCTTTACTTCGGGAAAGAAGATCACTTTGACAAATGTTCATATACCAAAAATGAATAGAAACCTAGCAAGTGGATTCCTATTGGAAAAATCAGGAATTAAATCGATTTTTGAATCTTAAAAACTTGCACTAACCTATAATGGGCACTTTCTTGGAAAGGGCTATTCCACTGAAAAGAATGATCAAGCTTTGTACTCTTAAGGATAATTCGAATAAAAACAAATCATTTGCCTAATTTAATTTATGGTATTAGCACACATAAGAGTTAGCTTTATGAAAAGAATGATTAAATGTGGACTAATACAATGTCAAATTGATAACTTAGAAAAATGTGAAACATGTGTTAAATCAAGGATGGTTGGAAAGCCATTTCATATTGTTGTAAGATCAACAAACTTACTTGAACTTGTTCATTCCGATATAGTGAATTAAATGGCATGCTAACAAGATGTGGTAATAGATATTTTATTACTATCATTTTGAATTAAATGGCATGCTAACAAGATGTGGTAATAGATATTTTATTACTTTCATTGATAATTACTCGAGGTATACTTATGTATATTTGTTAGGGTATAAAGATGAAATCTTTATTGCCTTTAAAACATATAAAATTGAAGCTGAAAATCAATTGGGAAGGAAACTAAAAACTTTATAAGCAATAGACGTGGAGAATATTTCTCTAATGAACTCAATATGTTTTGTGAACATAATGGAATAATACATCAATATTCTGTACCACGAACATCGGAACAAAATGATCTAGTAGAAAGAAAAAATAGGACGTTATTGAATTTTGAATTACCTTTTAATCTATGGGGTGAAGTCTTACTAAGTACTTGTCATATAGGAAAAAGGATTCCTATGAAAAAGAATAAGATCTCACTATATGAATTATGGAAAGGTAGGAAACTAAATACTAACTATTTCAAAGTGTGGTGGTGTCTTTCTTATTGTAAGAACACTGATCCCAAGAGAACCAAATTCGGTCCTAGAACTATCAAATGTGCCTTTGTTTGAAATGATCTAAATAGCAAAGCCTATAGGTTATTAAACCTTGAGTCGGATGTTATAATAGAATTAAGAGACGTGGAATTTTTCAAAAATATATTAGTGTAGAAAAACTGATCCCATAGAATCAGGAAATTAGAATTGAATTATCCAAATTTCCCATAGAATTAGGAAATTAGAATTGAATTATCCAAATTTTAGGATATTTCCAATTTCAATTTTTTTCCTTTTTTACTGCAGCTATTTCTACTCCTTAATTCTTGTAGCTGAGTGCAGTATTTTTCTCTATTTAACAGCTGATGTAATTCATATTATTATACAGAATAAAGAGAATTATTCTTACATGGTATCAGAGCCCTAGGTTCTGACCTAGGATTTATCGATGGTGAGCCAAAATCAGTGGAGGACGGCTCTAACCGGTGCAACCAGCAAGGACTTAGCGGCGCCAGGGGAAAAGGCCACGAGTCCGAACCTGAATTCTACCGTCTCGTTCAATGGTTTGGAGGGATCCACCAATTCGCTCCAACTGAATATCCATCGCCTAAATGGAAAAAATTACACATAATGGTCACAGACTGTTCGGCTAATCTTGGACTATAAGGGAAAGCTTGGATATCTAACAGGAGAAGTGAAAAAACCTGCAGATAGGATATTCGACTCTCATGATTTGGAAATCAGAAAATTCTTTAATTATTGTGTGGTTGGTGAATTCAATGGAAACCGCAATTGGCAAGCCTTTCATGTTTCTACCAACGGCCCAAGACGTTTGGGAAGCCATCCGGGATACATATTCAGATCTGAAAAATTCATCACAGATTTTTGAATTAAAATCCAAACTGTGGCACGCGAAACTGGGTAACCGAGATGTAACTTCTTACTACAACGAATTGATGACACTGTAGTAGGAGTTGGATCTCTATTATGATGATACCTGGGAGTATGCGAATGATAATGTCCAGTTTATGAAGCGACATGAGAATGATTGTGTCTTCATGTTCTTGGTAGGACTAAACAAGGAGTTAGATGAGGTGAGGGGCCGAATTTTAGGGAAAACTCCTTAGCCAACAATGCGTGAAGTCTTCTCAGAAGTTTGGAGAGAAGAAGCACGGTAGAGTGTGATACTTGACAACAAATCTGGTTCTATTACTACTAACTCAGAGTTAGAAAGTTCTTCCCTGGTAACTCGGGGTTTTCAGGAGGAAGTGAATAAGGATAGTAAAAGATCTAAACGGCCATGGTGCGACCACTACAAAAGCCTGTGGCACACGCGTGAAACATGCTGGAAAATTCATGGCAAGCCTCAAAACTAGAAGAAGAAGTCTGGTGGAGAAGGGTGTGTACTTCAGACTAGTGTCTCGGATAAAGAGCAGCAATCTTCTTGAAGTTCATTTCCTTTCACCAAAGAGCAGATAGACCAAATGTACAAAATTCTCGAGTCTCAGAAGATTCCTTCTTGTTCATTAGCTCAAAAAGGTAATTACTTGAAGATAGCCCTCATTAGTGTCAACTCCGATCGCACTTGGATCATTGATTCAGGTGTAATCAATCATATGACAGCGTTGTCAAACCTCTTTTCTTCATATAGTCCTTGTGCAGGTAACCAGAAAATTAAGATTGCAGATGGCACCCTTTCAGCCATTGCAGGAAAATGATCCATTGTAGTGTCTCCATCACTCACCCTTTATGATGTTCTTCACGTTCCTAGACTTTCTTGTAATCTTTTGTCTGTCAGTAAACTAGCTTATGATCAAAATTGTCAAACTAATTTTTTCCCAACTCATTGTGTGTTCCAGGATTTGACTTCGGGGAGGATGATTGGCAATGCTAAACAGAGTGGAGGACTCTACTTCTTTGATGATGGATCTGAATCAAGGCGACAACCTCAACATATAAGTTCTTGCTTCGAATCTATTTCTGTTTCTAGTAATAATAATGTTATATTATGGCATTTAAGATTAGGCCACCCAAGTTTCAAATATTCAAAACATTTGTTTCCTAAGTTGTTTGGCAACAAAGACTCATCTTTGTTTCATTGTAAATTCTATGAATTAGCAAAACACCACCGTACATCCTTCCCTTTACAACCATATAAACTGTCAAAACCCTTCACTATTATTCACAGTGATGTTTGGGGTCTTAATAAGATAAGTACACCCTCTAACAAGAGATGGTTTATCACATTTACGGATGATCATACTCGACTTTGCTGGGTGTATTTATTGAAAGAAAAATCAGAGGCCGAAAGGGTTTCAAAAATTTCTACAATATGGTGCAGACTCAATTTCTGACTAACATTCAAGTTTTCAGAAGTGATAATGGGAAAGAGTATTTTAACATGATCTTTGAAAATTTCTTCCTTGAAAAAGGAATAATTCATCACAGTTCTTGCATCGATGTACCCCAACAAAATGGTGTTGCTGAAAGAAAAAATAGACATTTGTTGGAGGTGTCTCGTGCATTACTTTTTGCAACTAAAGTTACCAAGTATCTGCTGCATACTTAATAAACAGAATGCCCTCCAAAGTTTTACAATTTCAAACTCCTTTCCAAGTTTTCATAAATTGCTTTCCAACTACTAGACTTTCTGCTGATCTGCCTCTAAAAATATTTGGTTGTACAACTTTTGTCCATGAACATAGAAAAATTGGAAAATCTGAGCCCAGAGCTATAAAATGTGTCTTTATTGGTTACTCCCCAACTCAAAAAGGCTACAAATGCTTTAACCCTATATTGAAATTTTTTTTTGTCACAATGGACGTCACATTTTTTTAAAAACAACCATTTTTTAGAGAGATTCATCTTCAGGTGGAGAATTTTAAGGAAGATTCATTTATTAACTCTTGTGATGTATTCCTATCACATGACGTGTTTCTCTCACAAGACTCTGAACCTAGTACCTCTGTACCTATAGCAAATGGCAAAGATTCATTCTTTGGAACTCCTCTCACTATGAGTGATGGTTCTCCTGAGTCTAGGCTTACATTTGAAAATCAATCTGAAAATCAAAATCCTGAAAAACAACCTTTGGAAACTGAAAATAATCGATTCAAGGAAGGTGGCCAAGCTTGGAAAGAGATTGTTTACTTGAAGAAGAATCATAAGAAAATGAATGATGAATTAACTCTACAGCACAATCATGATTCCGAACCAAGGACAAATCAACAATCTGAGTCTATTATAGGTAATTCACTTTCTCTTCCTAACAATCAGTCCGAGTCTTCTGATTTTGACATTCCTATAGCTTTTCGTAAAGGGGTTAGATCCTGTACTAGTCATCCGTTGTCTAAATTTGTATCATATTCAAAATTATCTTCATCTCTTATTACTTTTACCTCTCAATTATCCAGTGTAGAAATTCCTAAAAATGTACAGGGGGCTCTAAAAGTTCCAAAATGGAAGGAAGTAGTACTTGAAGAGATGAGAGCTCTAAAGAAGAACAATACTTAGAGTGTTGAGGCATTACCAGTTGGGAAGACTACTGGGGGCTGTAAATGGGTTTTTACTGTGAGATACAACTCTGATGGTTCAGTGGAAAGATACAAGGCTAGGTTGGTGGCTAAGGGATTCACCCAAACATATGGCATTGATTACTCTGAGACCTTTGCTCCTGTTGCAAAATTAAACACTGTAAGAGTACTTTTATCTATTGCCACTAATCTGGATTGGCCTTTGCAGCAACTAGATATGAAGAATGCCTTTCTCAATGGTGACTTGGAGGAAGAAGTGTACATGGATAGTCCAACGGGCTTTGAGGAAAAATTTAACTCAAGAGTGTGCAAGTTAAAGAAGTCCTTATATGGCCTCAAACACTCTACAAGGGCTTGGTTTGAGAAGTTCACACAATCTGTCAAAAAATAAGGATATTCTCAAGGACAAACTGACCATACCTTGTTTTTCAAGTTTTCTTCTGAACGAAAGGTTGTTGTACTAATAGTTTACGTTGATGATATTATTCTCACGCGTGATGATATAACTGAGATAGAAAGACTGAAGAAGAACCTTACATTAGAATTCAAGATCAAGGATTTGGTAGCGCTAAGGTATTTCCTTGGCATGGAAGTTGCTTGTTCAAGGAAAGGAATTGTTGTCTCTCAACGAAAATATACCTCGACCTTTTGAAAGAAATCGGGATGAGTGGTTGCAGACCGGCTAAAATTCCCATGGATCCCAATGTAAAACTTTGGAAAGAAGGAAGTGTTCATGTTGATACTGGTAAATACTAGAGATTGGTTGGGAAACTAATCTATTTATCCCATACTCGGTCGGATATCGCCTTCTCAGTCAGTGTTGTTAGTCAATTCATACACGAACCTTATGAAGAACACCTTGATGTGGTTTACTGAATTTTGAGATACTTAAAGTCTACTCCTGGAAAAGGTCCGTTCTTCAAAAGGACTAATGACAGGAATATTGAGGTATTTACTGATGTAGATTGGGTAGGTTCGATGACTGACAGGAGATCTACTTTAGTGTATTGGACCTTTGTGTGGGGAAACTTGGTTACCTGGAGAAGCAAGAAGCAAAGTGTTGTTGCCAGGAATAGCGCAGAGGTTGAGTTTAGAGCAATGGCTCAAGGGATCTGTGAAGTATTGTGGATATACAGAATCCTCGAAGAACTCAAGAAGACTGTGGAGCTTCCTCTAAAGCTGTACTGCGACAACAAGGCTGCAATAAGTATTGCTCACAATCCTGTCCAGCATGATAGGACGAAGCACATTGAGATTGATCGACACTTCATTAAGGAAAAACTCGAAGCCGAGACTATTTGCTTGCCGTTTGTGCCCTCTAGTAAGCAAACAGCCGACATCTTGACTAAGGGACTTGCAAGACCTAATTTTGAACAATTGATAAGCAAGTTGGGCATGATTGACATCTATGCACCAACTTGAGGGGGAGGGTAGAAAACTGATCCCATAGAATCAGGAAATTAGAATTGAATTATCTAAATTTTAGGATATTTCCAATTTCAATTTTTTCCTTTTTTACTGCAGCTATTTCTACTCCTTAATTCTTGTAGCTGAGTGCAGTATTTTTCTCTATTTAACAACTGATGTAATTCATATTATTATACAGAATAAAGAGAATTATTCTTACAATTAGTTGCAAGAAAATCTCAAAATAATGAAGATATTCCGAATTCTAGAGAACCACAAAAAGAGACATCTACAAGAGATGTTGAATATGAATATCGAAAAAGTAAGAGAACCAGAAAAGAAAAATGTCTAGGATAGGATGAAATAGATTTCCAACTTATTTCATTCTACTTAGTAGAGGGAGATAAGAAGAACGTTAAAGAACAACTCATTTTGTTATTCAAGTGGAAAGTGATCCTAAAATTTATACGGAAGCAATGTCTTCTAGAGATTGTATATTCTGGAAAAAGGTGATAAATAATGAAATGGATTCTATATTTTCAAATAATACTTGGGAAATATTTGATTTACCAAAAGGTTCTAAATCCATTGGTTTCAAATGGATGTTTAGAAAGAAATACAATTCCGATGGAACTCTTAATACATACAAAGCTAGATTAGTAGCTAAGGGATATCGTCAAAAGAAAGGAATAGAATACTTTAACACATATGCACCCATGGCTAGGATAACCTGATAAGGATCTTGTTTGCATTAGCATCAATTTATGATTTACATGTTCATCAAATGGATGTAAAGACGACATTTTTAAATAGAGATCTCGAAGATGAGGTCTATATAGAAAAACGATAAGGGTTTGTTCTACAGGAAAATGAACATAAGGTATGCAAACTAATCAAATCCTAATATCGATTAAAATAAGCACCTAAAAAGTGGCATGAGAAATCTGACTCGAAAATACTATCAAATGGTTTTAATTATCATAATTCGGTAGACAAATGTCATTACACTAAAGTAAATGATAGTATAATTACTTCAATATGTCTTTGTGTTGATCATATGTTGATCATCAGTTAAAATATAAACAGATCAAAGAAATGAAGAGGTTTCTATCCTCCATGTTCAAAATAAAAGACGTTGGACAAATGGATACTATTCTTGGTATCAAAGTTAAAAACGATAGTGAGGATTTTACATTGACCTAATCACATTATATTGAAAATGTGATAAATAAGTTCAACACTTGAACGTCAAAGGCTAGTATTCCTTTGGATTCAATTATCAAATTAATCAAAAATGATGGGAGGGCAATAGCTCAATATGCAAGTGCAATTGGAAGTCTGGTGTACGCGGTACAATGTACAAGACCTGATAGAGCCTTTGATGTGAGTAAACTAAGTAGGATTACTAGCAATCCAAGTCTCGAACATTGGATGGTTATTGGTAGGTTTCTTGGTTACTTAAAGAAAACCAAAAATCTTAGATTACAATATACAAAGTTCCCTAAAATCTTGGAAGGATATACTACGTTAGTTGGATATCGAGTGCAAGAGAAAATATGTCTACTTTAGGTTGGGTACTTACTATTGAAGGAGGTGCAGATTTTTAGAATTCTAAGAAACAAACTTGCATTACTCACTCAACAATGGAGTCGGAGTTTATAGCCTTGGTCGAAACTGGAAAAGAAGATGAGTGGCTAAGATATCTGTTACATGAAATACCTTTAGATATAAACAATATTTTTTCAATATCTATCTTTTGTGATAGTCAAGCTACTCTTGCTCGAGCATATAACGAATTATATAATGAAAAGTTTAGACAAATTAGTCTAAGACACGAGTTTGTAAGGAAATTAATAAAGTATGGAATAATTTCTCTTGTACATGTTAAGTCTAGTGAGAACTTAGTTGATCTGTTTACTAAGCCTCTCATAAGAGAGTTAGTAAGATTGACTTCAAGTAGGATGGGGTTGTAACTCCTTAATTAAATTCACCAATGATAGTAACCCTACCAAAAGTATACTAAGCAAGTATATTTAGGTTCGAGGGGTAATAACAAGTCATTCGATAAGTGGATGGATTTCAACACTATTAAATTTATTAAACCCTCTTTGGTAAATAGTGTTGGTTGTTACGTTGGAGAGATGAGTTATAATTAAAACTCTTAATGAAGTTCAGTATGGGATACAAGTATCTTTAAAAGTAACAAAGATATTAAGAGAATTTCACCTATGTAAACTTCGAGGTGGTGCCGACACATTAGAGAGTTGGAGTTTTCTCTTTAAAAGTTCAAAAAAAAAAAAAAGGGGATAAGTGCAAGACCATATTAGCACTAAATGAGTTAAAGAAATTGTGAAAATTTAACTTGTGTGTGTGATTTCATCGGTATTATCTCAAGGAATAACTGGTTCAAACGTTTTAGCTACCTGGAATTTCGATAATACTTCATGAGATTTACACTATGGTTATATTCAATTTGAGAGATATCTAATATTTATGCATGGGTGTAGTGGTGGCTCGGCTCGGCTCGACCCTACCCTGCACGAGCTCGACTCGTGGCTTGTGAACCACGAGTCGAGCTTAAGCTCGGCTCGTTGGTTTTTGGCAAGCTTGGGAAACGAGCAGCTCGGCGAGCGGAACTCTTTTTTTTTACTCTAAATCTTTAAAAAAAAAAATATATATATACACACACACACACACACACACACACACACACTCTATCTAAAGAAATGTATATTTAAAAAATTGTTTACAAAATATATCTTAAAGACTTGAACGTTGCCTTTTTAAAGATTGAGTATTGTTTTTTGTTTACCATTTTATACTATATTAAATCTAAAAAATATATACACACACATTTTGTAAATAATTTTTTAAATATACATTTTTCAAGATATTTTTATTATTTTTTTTAAAAAAAGATAAACCCTCCTACTTTATCCGGACTTGGGACCGATTACTTTAATTTCGAGTAGGCGGAGTTAAAAATTGTACACGAACAACTTGTTACGTGTACAATTTTTTTTAAAAAATTATAAAGGTATGAAAATAAAATTTTGTGATGAATACAGTGAAATTCAATATCATTTACTTGGTTACATGCAATTTCAGTATATTTATGTTGAATTCGATAATTAGCGTTTTCTCAATCCTTCACGCACATTAACGCTTCCAAAATATCTTCTTTTAGTTAACTCCTGATCTCAGAGAGAACTATCTTCCCTACACTAAAAGAAGACTTCGAAACTACAGTGCTAACCGGAGGTGTTAGTAGATCTTTTGCAATTGCAGATACTACTAGCCATCGACATTCATAATTTTGCCAGAATTCAATTACATATTCTGAATTTTTCCTAATTTATTTGTTTCTAGGCAAAGTATGACTAAAGTAATCAATTAATTTAGATGACAAATCATTTGGACTATTACTCGAAATTTGAGTACATGCAGTGGAAGACAAACTACTACTACTACTACTACTACTACTACTAAAGAAACCAAATGCATATGCAGTTGAATCAAATCTATAGAAATTCATGCTTTCGAATAAATCTAAAACTGCAGTGTCGTCATCTGTTATATTACTGGGAGGAGTAGTTGTAAGTACATGAGTAATGTGTGTACCCATTCGTGAAGCATATAATTCATACATTTCACGTAACGTTTGTTCCAAATTCCTATAAGTAATAGGTACATTAAAAGTTAAAGTATTTGAAATTTGATCAATTACAAATTTAGTACTCGATAAATTATATCGGGGATCCATGACGCATGCTAAAGAAAATAACATAGGTAATTCTTCATAATATTTTCTAAATTTTAATTCTATGGAATATATAACCGCATGAAAATTGGGGTCATTTTGAAATCTCTTAAAAACCCTAGCAATTATATAAAGACGTTCAAGAATCATACAATTAGTGGGATAATAAACACCAGACAATATATTCATAGAATTATAAAAACTCGTCAAAATTTTTTTAATTTTAAAAACTATATTCCAATCAGATTCATTCAAAATAGCATCATCTTCGTCTCTA
>CAIGRB010153289.1:4469-16791 GCA_903798255.1 Fraxinus quadrangulata | reverse complement strand
TTTGCTATGACGATTGAAGTGGGTAGTTCCAATATTTTTTTCCATGCCAGTCATTGTTGGCAGTATTTACATACTGCTTTGGTTTCTGGAACTCCTTCGAGCATACGACCAGTTTGAACCTATTTAAAATAATCCCAACATTTTGCATGCTTCTTCTCCTTTCTCTTCACTCTTGCATTGAGAATATTTAATATAAGTTCTTCATCTTATTTCAAATCAATTGGAACACTAGGATCAACATCAACGTCATACAAATCAATTGGATGACCACCTTCATGAACGTCGAAATCTTGAATGTTTTCTGGAATGAGTAATTCATTTAAACCGACGAATTCATTCCCAAATTGATTTTGGACAGGTATTTCGTCTTCGACACAGAACATGTTTCAGCAAACGTTCGTGAATCCATTTTTAATAATAGAATTTAAATGTTGAAGTTGAATACTTGAAGTAGAATGTAGAAATGTATAATTGAGAAGTGAATGAAAATTATGTAGTAGTGTATAAAATGAATTGTAAAATTAAGATAATATTATTAAAAAAATGTAGAAGATGATTATAGAATGAATGAATGATATTGTCGATATTGATTTGTAAATTGTAGATAGTAGAGTAGAGAATGAGAGATAATTGATATTGATAGTAAGTTTGGTGGGAAAAAATGTTGTAACGGGTGGGTATTTATAGGAGAAGAAATTTAGAAAAAAAAAAATGACAGGAACGATCACCAGCCGAGCGGCTTGTGTTTATAAGACGAGCCCACGAGCCAGCCTGGCTCGTGGTCTTGTCTAGCGAGCTGGCCTGATCGGCTCGTGCTCGGGCTCGTAAAAAAAGACGAGCTCGAGTCGAGCGGTCAAGCCGACGAGCCGATTGGCTCGATTGCCACCTCTACATGGGTGTCAATATTTGATTATGTGATTAATATTGATTTTTAACAAATTGGAGATTGTTGTACAAAATCATATAAATGAATGAATGATGAATTAAGAAAAAGAAAGAAAAAGGAGCCCTAAAATGGTTTATGCGGCCGCATAAGCCATTTTGGCTAGCGGTCGCATAACAAATTGCAGGAAAACTTCGGGCAGCAAATGCTATAACTATGCGACCACATAGTTATGGCCTATACAGTCACATAGTTGAATGTGATCGTTGACTAGGTTTTTTCGAATTTTCTAGTGGTTTATTGATGAAACATTGCACCTCTTATTTTAAAATTGGAACCACTTCGTATGGGATGACTAAAATCTAAAAATACTTGTGCTCATCCCAAAATATATGAATGAATAAAAATATTTATTCTATTATTCATCCAACTTTTCAAAAAAAAAAAAAAAAAATGTGTCCCTCTACATAGTCAAATTCCTCTTTTTCACTTGTAGATTTGAATATTCACTTTGCTTTTGGTGATTTTCATTAAATATTTATTTAATCCTACAAACTATTTGTCAATTAAATCCTTAAAAGCATTGTCGAAGAGACAAATATCGTTTGAGGACAACGATATATTCTTCGTATTCAAGCCTTTGCCGGATTCGATATTCATCATCTTCTTCCTTTATTTTCTCCATTGCCGTATTTTTTGGTGACAAGAGCTATATCTCATTCATTACTGCAGTGTGAGTTTCACTCAGTTCAAATATATGTGAATAAGTGGTTGCACTTAAAGAAGATTAAACATTGAATATGGTAGCCTAGTAGGTGGTTGAACTTAAAAGAAGGAAAAGAAGATATACGCCAAAAATGATAAGTAGTTGAGCTTAAAAGAAGATACACCACACACACCAATATGTTTGGTAAATTTGATTTGAGACAATACATGTGGTGTACAGCAATATAAGGCCATGTTTGTGAGCCATTAATTTCTTGTAATGTATTATAGAATATTAGATTGATAGAGAATATGTAATTAAAAAATAATAAAATTTTATTGGTTTGTGTGTATAATATTTTATTGTGTGACTGTGCGGTGGAGAATGGTACTATAGAAAATAATTTAAAATTTTAAAGGATGACAAACATGGGCTAAATGTAAGTCAATCTGAAGAAGCATATGATTCACATGTTGAGAGACTCAATTATTTAAGATGATTTTGTGGGGTCTAGTTTCGTCTCATGTGACTTTTTTTTAAGGAAAATTACAGTTGGGGTTCCAATCCTTTCAAATTATCGAAAATTATACTCCCAATATTTTATTTTTGTAGTTGAGATCCCAAACCATTATTTCTATTGCAGCTAAAGGATGTGGAGAAAATTTATCAATTTGATCATCAGTTGACCAAAAGTCAATAGTCTGGCCAAACATTTTTATTTTATTTTCTTTTTATTGTTCTATAATTATTTTAATTATTTTATATGAGATAATATGGTCAAATCGTTGACTTTTGGTCAACTAATTATCAAATTGATGAATTTTGTCAACATGTCCTCACATGCACTTGAGATGAAATGTTTGGGACCCCAACTATAAAACTAAAAGATTTGGGTATAGTTTGAAATAATTTAAAAAATTTGGGACCACAGCTTCAATTTTCTCAATTTAAAATTTTCTTACAAGAGACATTTTTCTTTTAGTTAATATATCTTATATTCTACCTTTTTGTTTAAAGATTAATTTGTTCCTTGTTTTTTTAATTTAATTATAAAAAAATGATTCATCTGTTGGAAAATGGGCATCGTGAGGTGTCTCAAATATAAATAATGTTTTTATCTTATCATTGTACTTCAAGAATAGTATAAAATCAAAAGTTTTTGGGATAATTATCTGATTGTTCGCTACACTTCGTAAAAGGTTTCCAGAAGGCCATTAAACTTCAAGAGAAAAATAATTATGTAGTCACTAAACTTTGCAAAAAGTAACCTCATCCATCAATGAGAACTTTAAAAATTTCCCAATTAGTCACTGAACTTTACAAAATGCAATCTTATCCACACTTATATTTTGTAAAGTTCAGTGATCCCCAGAAAACCTTACGTAAAGTTCAATGGCCAATTATATTGCTTTAGATATTTTTTTTCTTACCCCACAATTTTATTCTCTCTAGTATCTTTAAAAAAAATAATCTTTTATCTTGGGGAAAATCGACAAGATTATCTACTTGCCTCTCTAAGATCAAAGAAAAAAAACTAAAAAAATAAAATAAAAGATTGATAAATTACCTGATTAGTACTGAACTTTGGGTAAGTTTTAAATAGGTAGCATTTAAAAGTTTTCTCATTAGTTATTGAATTTTACAAAATGTAATCACATCCATCATTGAGAACTTTAAAAGTTTTATTAACTTGAAAAATTTTCAAGTTCAATGACTCCCTAGAAACCTTACACAAAGTTCAATGACCAATAAGGTAATTATCCCAAAACTCGAAGTGATTATGATTCTTTGATTAAAGAAATTTTTTCTTTAAAAGAAAAAGTTGAAGATTTGACCAACGTTGTTCACAAATTCGTTCAAGCTAAGAAGAATTTCAACTTAATGCTTGATAATCAAAAATGTGTGTTGACAAATGAGGAATTAGATATAAACCCTTCTTGACCTTTAGAAATTTATTTTTTAAAGCATCAAATGCCTTTTTTCCAATCACTACTTGTAGCTTTTACAATAAAATGGACATGTTGCCTTTAATTGTCTAACCAAAAAGAGGTTACACTTTTTTTTCTTCACTTTAAATCCAAAAAATTCTTCTTACTTATACTTTGGGAATCCCATAAAGATTATGACCTGGATCGTGATGTGTAAACAATGACAGTTGGGTCCCTAAAATAGGGATATTAGATCTTTTATACAACTACCCATTGCAAAAAATTTGGTTCTAAGTAAATACTCATTTCAAGATTCATTGACTGACTTGACTGGGCTATTTCTTTGCAAAATTGTGCTCAATTTCATAAACAAAAACAAGTGGATTCAAGAGTCCACTAAAATTAACTACTAAGAATCCAAACTTGTATGGATACCAAAGATTAAAAAATATATATATTATCTTTATAGATACCAAAGAAGATTAAAAAAAAAAAAAAAACAAATGGTTGTTGGATAGTGAATTCTCAAAGCATATGATCGGAGATAGGTTATCAAATTTCAAAAAGAAGTATGGAGGTCATGCCACATTTGGAAACAATGTAAAAAGAAAAATTATTGAAATTGGAAACACCGGTAATCACTCATCTCCTTCAATTGAAAATGTTTTCTTAGTAGATAACTTCAAATATAATTTGCTTAGTATTAGTCAATTATGTAATAAAGATTATTATATAAAATTCGATTTTTTCAAATGTCTTATTAAGGATGCTACATCAAAAGAAGTGATATTTATAGAAAATCGGTGTAAAGATGTTTATATCATAAATATAGAATTTAAAAGTAATGAAAAATGTTTGTCAAGCTTAAAAGATGATACTTGGTTGTAGCATAGAAAATTAGGTCATGATACCATGGATCTTCTCTAAAAAATGTCAATAATTGTATTGTCAAAAGATTGCCAAATTTAAAATTTGAGAACGATAAGATTTGTGATGCTTGTCAATTTGGGAAACAAGTAAAATAAAATTTAATCTAAATTACACTCTTCAATTAGAAAACGTCTACAACTTCTCTACATAGATATTTTTGGATCATCTAAAATCACTAGCTTAGGCAGTAAACATTATGCTTTCTTCATCGTTGATGACTTTTCTAGATATACATGGGTCCTATTTTTGAACCTAAATGATGAAACCTTGAATGCTTTTAAGCACTTTTGTAAGAAGGTTCAAAACGATAAGGGATTACAATTACAACTATTAGAAGTGATCACGGTGAAGCATTTGACAATATCGTTTTCGATAATTTTTATAACGAAATGGATATTAGCATAATTTCTCGGCTCTTAGAACTCCTCAACAAAATGGTGTAGTAGAAATAAAGAATCGTAAATTGCAAGAAATTGCTAAAACTATGTTTAATGAAAATAATCTACCAAAATATTTTTGGGTCTAAGTCGTTAACACTGTTTGCTACATCATAAATAGAATTCTTGTTAGTCGAAAGAAACAAAAACTCCCTATGAGCTTTAGAAAAATAGAGTTCCAAACATAGGTTATTTCAAAGTTTTTTACCGCAAATGTTTCATATTGAACACAAAAGAAAATTTGGAAAATTTGATTCAAACTCTGATGCCGGAATCTTTCTAGGATATTTATCGACAAGAAAAGCTTATAGAGTCTTTAACAAAATGACTCTAGTTGTTGATGAATCTATGCATATTACCTTTGATGAATTTAATTCATTTGATCAAGATAGAGATATTGCTCATGATGTAGAATTGGAGATTCCATTCGAGCAAATGAATATCCAATGTATCAATGTAGGATTGGAAACCCCCTTTGAACAAATGAATATCCAAGATCAAAATAAGGATGATCCTAAAAATCTTGGAGATTCACGAGGAAGAAACAAATAATCAACAAGATGTAGTGAAATCTATCGATAGTGATACACCTCTGTCTAAGGAATTGAGGTTTGTTTCCTCTCACCCAAAGGAACTTATTATTGGTGATCTATCTAAAGGTATTACTATTAGAGTTTATACCAGAAATCAATTCAAAAGTTGAAAATTTATTTCTCAAATTGAACGAAGGAGTTTTAAAGGAGCTAGTTTAATGAATTTTGGATTCTAACTATGCAAGAAGAACTAGATCAATTTGAAAGAAATCATTTTTGGGATTCAGTCGCTAGACCAAATGATCAAACTGTCATTGATACAAAATAAGTTTTTAGAAATAAACGTGAAGAGAATGAGACAACTATGTGTAACAAGACTAGATTAGTGGCACAATGTTACAATCAAGAGTAAGGTATTGATTTTGAGAAAACTTTTGCACCTGTTATTATATTAGAATCCATTTGCATGCTTCTTGCATTCATTGGTATAAAGGATTCACTCTCAATCAAATGGGTGTGAAGAGTATATGTCTAAATGGCTTTATACAAGAAGAAACCTTTGTAGAGAAACCCTATGATTTTAAAGATCACAAATATTTATATTACATTTTTAAAGTTAGAAAAACTATTTATGGTTTAAAACAAGCTCTTAGAACTTGGTATGAAAGGTTGACTAAATTTCTACTTTCAAATGACTTTTCAATGGGTAAAGCATATACCACTTTTTTTTGTCAAAACTCAAAAGAATGATATGATTTTTGTTCAAATTTTTGTTCACGATATTATATTTGGTGCAACTAATATTTTTCTTTGTGAAAAATTTTCAAAATGCATTAGCAAGGAATTTGAAATGAGCATCATGGGAGAACTTAGATTCTTCTCTATGCTTCAAATTAAGCAAACTAATGATATAATATTCATTTGTCAATACTAATATATATTAGACATGCTCAAAAGGTTCAATATGGAAGAATTACACCTAATGAACACTCCGATGAGCACAACCATAAAATTAGACAAAGATGATCAAGGTACTTCCGTTGATGTAACGAAATATCGAGGTATGATCAGATCTCTTCTTTATTTAACCGCAAATAGACCTGATATTATGTTTAGTGTGTACTTATGTGCTAAATTCCAATCTAATCCCAAAGAATCTCATATTAGTGCTATAAAACGAATTTTTAGATATCTTAATGGCACTAGAACTCTAGGTCTTTGGTATCCAAAGGGCACTCACATTGACTTAGTTATTCAGATTTCGATTGGATCGTTGCACAATTGATCTTAAAAGCAATAGCAGAACATGTTATTTTCTAGACTTTGCACTTGTGTCGTGATTTAGTAAGAAAAAAATTTCATTGCATTGTCTACCGCCGAAGCAGAATATATTTCAATCTCTAGTTATTGTGCACAAGTTTTATGGATGAAACAAACACTTAGTGATTATCATTTAATTTTCGACCATATACCTATTATGTGTGATAACACGAGCGTTATAAACCTATAAAAAATCCGATGTTGCATTCTCGAATAAAACTTTTTCAAATTATACACCACTTTTTACAAGATCATGCACAAAAATGAGATATTATGTCAAAATTTGTGAACACCGAAAACCAATTAGCCTACATTTTTACTAAACCTCTAGCTCTTGATAATTTTTCGCATATTTGAAGAGGTTTGGGCATTCTAGATAAAATTGAAATATGTGGCTAATGTGTTAATACGCTGATAAATTGTTGAATTTATGCAATTTTATCATGAAACTTGAAATTTTATTATAATTATGAAGTGAAAGTCCGAATACCAAGGCCAAAGTCCGGATGAAGAACTGAACAACCTTGAGGACGTCCGAATTAAGCTATTCAGATTGATAGAAAATTTAGGACTTTTTCATGTGGACGTTCAGGTCTGTGTAGTGGACGTCTAGAACTGCATATTACAAGTTTTAAAATCGTGAATCAGAACTCTTTCTTCCTTATTTTCTCCATTCCCTCCCCTTTCCATTGCCTGCATTCACTTCCTATTCACCCATTTTTCTTCTTGATTAATCATTTTACTCACTCAATTCCAAAAACCCATATTCTCATCTTCCAATTTTATAAAAATCCCTAATTTTCTCCCACTAAAACCCCCAAAACACACACTTTTAAAAATTTTCAAACCTTAATTTCGATTTTTTTGTGACAATCATGGTACGGGAGTTAGTAAGGGCAAGGACTCATTGATCGTGGAGAAATGACAAATGATTAGGTCACAAGCAAAGAATGTCAAAAAAAGCCATGTAATTACTTGTTCAAGCTATAGTGGATGAAATATTGATCATAACAAGCAAAAAGACAAGTTTCATATTGTATAGAGTTCATCAAGACATTTTCATATGTTATTGGGTACAAACAAGGTAAAGAAAATGTGGTAACAGATACATTGTCAAGAATGTATGTACTTCTAACTTCTTTAAGTTCCAAATTGCTAGGATTTGAATATGTTAAGCACATGTCTACTAATGAACTGGGCTTCTCTAATATATATGAATCATATGAAAAAGGTGCAATAGATAGATTCTTTATGCTTGATGGATATTTATTTCGGGAGAATAAGTTATGTGTACCTAGGTATTCAATGAGAGAATTGTTAATACGTGAAGCACATAGTGGAGGTTTAATGGGTCACTTTAGGATTAAGAAGACTTTGGATATGTTAAATGAACGCTTTTATTGGCTTAAGATGAAAGTTGATATTGATTGGATTTGTAGCAGATGCATCACTTGTAAAAAGGCTAAATATAATGTTTTACCTTAATGTTTGTTTAAGCCATTACCCGTTCCCAGTGAGCCTTAGTTTTATGCGTGTATAGACTTTGTGTTAGGTTTACCTAGGACTAAGAAATGAAGAGATTTCATATTTGCAGTGGTAGATAGATTTAGTAAGATGGCTCATTTCTTTCCATATCATAAAACTGATGATGCCATTAATATTGTAGATTAATTCTTCAAGGAAGTACTACACTTACATGGGATTATTGTATCAGATAGGGATGTTAGGTATCTTCCCTTTTTGAAAGCATACTCATTAGTGGACTGTCATATATCACCAAGTTTGATATTTCATCGAAGTCATTCATATCAGTGTCACCATGAGAAAGGAAATCAACATTTAGTCGAAAATGAAGCCATTCTCAAACTTAAGTGATATTTGAAAGAAACTAGAAACTAGATGATTGATATTTCACTAGATGTGTAATCAAAATGTAAAATCAAAATCAAAATATAAACAGCACATTTCGATTGTGTATCTAAAAATCATCAATTTCGTCTTCGTAGTTGTTGACCTAAAAAATGCGTTAATAGAATCTCAGCAACCTCCCCTTCATGTAGGCGTCACTTGCACACTTGAACAGCCCATTAAGAGGCAAATATCGTCGGTCGAAATGACATGTGACCATTTGCACTCTAACAGTCAAGTCAACAGTAGGATGAGAAATAATATGAGTACAAAAGATGAGATAAGGGGTGAAATAGATTCACATATATATAGAGAAATGGATAAGGGTCTAGTGGGCCGATATATCGAATTCCAAGCCCAAGATGAGATTTTTTAATTAAATAGGCTCAATTAATTGAATAATCAATGTTGCATCTGCATATATGGAAACCATCCGTCAAAGCATGCCCCGTAATTTATAGATATAAAAGTAGTCCCTCAAGTCTGAGTTGTACATTCTTGTGATGGTCGAATTTCAAACTATAAGTTGTCAATTAGGCAGTCTTACAAATTGCCTTGAAAATATGAACAGCTCCAATAACTGAGGGCATATGAAATGTCTCACAAAATATGTATCGATCCCAAATAGCTGAGAACTTATAAATTGTGTCAAGAATATAAGTCACTCCAATAAATGAAGAATTACGAATTGCCTCGAAAATATTTGTGCGAGCCTGAAAAAGCAAGAACCTACAAACTTGCCTCTGAAATATCACGCTATGATTTATCAAACTTTTGGCAGCATCTTTCCTATAATATGGATTAAACGAACCTAAAATAAAATATAATATCTCTGCATCACATGTACAAAACAATTTAGGGTCATTTGCACCCCTCCAAATAATGACAATAAAGAGAAATAATGGTAGTGAATACCATGTATGGTAGCAAATGATATGTTGTCAATAATGAAATGAAATTATAGATAATGTTCTGGCTGTAATAAAAATAGTGTCATGACATACTAGTAATGATGTGACATGCATACTTGGCACAATAATATAATGCAAATGCTAGCAATAATAATATAATGATACTAAGATACTAGAATCACAATAGTCCCCCAAGTATGAGTCAAATATTCATGTGCTGGTTAAACTTTGAAATACAAGCTGTCAAGTAAGCGAGGTCCTATAGATTATCTTAAAAATATGAGCAATTCCAATAAGTGAGGGGTTACATACCACCTCATAATATATGCATCGATCTGAAATGTGTGAGAACTTACAAATTGCCTCAAGAATATAAATCGCTCCAATAAGTGAAAACTTACGAACTATCTCGAAAATAATGTGCAAGCCTGAATAAGCAAGGACTTACAAATTTCCTTGAAAGATATATATTGCATATGGTATATCAAAATTTCGGCAACATCTCCTATCTAAGAAGGATTAAACCAACCTAAAATAAAATATAATATCTCCAAAGAACATATACAGAATAAATTGAGGTCAATTTGCCCTTCTAAATAAGGTAAAATAATGATCAGACTTGCAAGTGTGAAGCAAGTAACATGATCTCTATAAAATGATAATATAGATAATGAGGCATTTGTATGGACAGTAGCAAAAATAATATTATGACACGCTAGCAAAGATATGGCAAGCTTATTATACAGTAATCATATAATNTGCACTCCGACGATCAGCTAACAATCGGACAAGAAATAATATAACTGCAAGAGACACGATAAGGGGATTTGACTAATGTTAGAACTACGTTATGTAAATTGGATTCACACACACAAACACACACACACACACACACACACACATATATATATATATATATATATATATGTGTGTGTGTGTGTGTGTGTGTGTGTTTGTGTGTGTGAATCCAATTTACATAACGTAGTTCTAACATTAGTCAAATCCCCTTATCGTGTCTCTTGCAGTTATATTATTTCTTGTCCGATTGTTAGCTGATCGTCGGAGTGCAAACGGTCATCGGACATTTTCTTGACCAACGAGCTTTGCTTCCTAATGGGATGTTCAAGTATGCGGTGATGCCTACGTAAATGAGAGGTGGCGGGGATTCTGATGACGCATTTTTTTATGTTAACAATGGTAATAGCCATCGAATTGGGTGGATAGGGGGACAATATCAATTCCTCCAAGTTTTCTCCTACATTCGTGCTTATTCAATCTTCTTCGACATATAGTGCACAACTTCTGGCTCAATATCGGTATAGTTATTTATGTCTTGCAAAGCATGGACATATTTTAGTATATATCTTCCTATTTGAAGTTTGAAATAAATAAATTTTCCTCAATCGATTGCCGATTCTGTGAATTCTTTTTTATTGAACTTTAGTAGAAAAATATAAATTCTACAATTGGACACGGAATTGGAACATTAGATGATCGAGCCCAAAAATTCATAAAATTGGTTGTGTTTAATTTAGGAGGAAAAATCATATATAAGAAATTAAGTATGACCCATCTCAAAAATAAGAAATAAGGTTTATTATTTTAAAAATCAATTATTAATTAAATTTTACTTGTTAATTAGTTAATTAAAAATATATTTTATTACTTAAATATATTAAGGTCGTAACATTATATAATCTATGATCACGATTATGCATTAGTCACAAATACTGACGTCACAGACACAAATCACAAATTTTATAAGTCATAACTTATTTCTCGGTCATAAATTTATTGTGTTAATAGATCACATATCATTCCTTATCACAAATTACAAAATTCATAAGTCATACCTTATTTCATTGTCAAAATATCAAATTGATTGGTTACAAATTATTTCTGAGTTACAAGTTATCAAATTATTGGTCACAATTTAACAAATTTTTAGGTCACACATTATTAATTGGTCTCAAATTATCTATTTCATTAGTCACATTATTTATTGGTCACACATTAACCAATTTATTGGCCACAATCAACCAGATAATTTGTTACCACCACCATCGCCAATAGCACCACCATCGCTAGAACCACCACAGCCATCAATTGGGAGCACCACGGCACTATCCAAAACCACCATCGCTAGAACTACAACCTAACCAAATCCAATCACAACCATCGCCGGCCAAAAAATCATAGAATTGGTCGTGTTAAAATTTAGCATGTTAATTATTTTAGCATATTAAAGTTCATAATTAAATTTTTTTTAATGAGAATTTCCAAATATTTTGAATGAAAGTTCTCTAAATGTTTCCCTAAAATGTTTGGAGAAATTTCAAATTTTTTAGTTTTCGAAACGT
Organism: Fraxinus quadrangulata; assembly: GCA_903798255.1. Taxonomy (NCBI): domain Eukaryota; kingdom Viridiplantae; phylum Streptophyta; class Magnoliopsida; order Lamiales; family Oleaceae; genus Fraxinus; species Fraxinus quadrangulata. The sequence continues at coordinate 4,875 of CAIGRB010153289.1, read as the reverse complement.
ATCCGATAATTTTCAGATTTCTAATTTTCGATACATGTACGAAACAAAATGGCATTTTCAACCATAATTTTTATCAACTTTTTAACCATATATTTTATTAACTTTTATCAAAATCTACTAAAATTTAGATTCTTAGCAAAACCAGTCATGGTGTCAAGGACCACAGCTTTGCTTAAGCCCCTTGACGCTATCGCAGCAGCAGTTTGCCCAACTTCGACCGCACATTGTAAATATTAGTTCAAGTTTGAGTTGTAATTTCCTTCCCATTATAATAGTTTATTTCAATTGTAAGATAGCTCTAACATTGGTAAACGTTTAGCATGATTCTTCGTCATTTAAACGTCTACTCTTATTACTTAGATTTTTGTTTTTAATACTATTATAAGGAGTATTAGTCTTTCAAACA